>JABYQS010000110.1:0-130589 GCA_022592435.1 Cerioporus squamosus | reverse complement strand
AGAAACGCGAAGAAGCGAGTCAGACCGACACCGCTACCCTCTGTCCAGATCATCTAGGCCAGTCCATCTCCGTCCTGAAGATGTGCTGCAGGCACTGCCTGCCAGTCCTACGCACAAATTCTCGAGCTCTTTGTGAAGCTGGCGATCTGTTAGGTCGTCGTAGACTCGCCACTCATTTCCCGGCCCTCACCATCACTGTCCGTCCGCAGCGTAAACCTTTGGCATTTCCGCGCCCTTCTGAGCGCGTGCTCGATGCGTAGAACACGTCTGAGACTGTGCCGCAGACACTCTGAAGGCTTCCGCATGAGCTCGAGGGTGCGTCTTCAATTTGCCAGAACTCACCCATTTGGCGTTCACATACAATTCTGTCACCAGCAGCACGCAGGACGGGAGCGAGAGAGAGCAGCGGCGTGAAGTTGGAGGCGGCGGGATGGCGGTCGAGTGCAGAGGCGCGTCGAGCGTGTATGTACGCAGATGTTGAATATAAGCGCCCGTGTTCTGGACGCAGATTTGGACTGCCTGCGACCGGCCAGCGGGCACATCCAGGTGTCTCGAGGCGTGCATGACATGTGTTCTGACTGAGCGAATACAGTGCTTGTCTACCTCCTCCCCTCCTCCTCCCCACTCCCCAGACCCACTCCCGGAATACACCCACTCCCCAGACCTACTCCCCAGAGTCCAGACCTACTCCCCTCCTTCACTCCCCTCCTCCACCTGAGAAACCGTCTTCTCCTGCAACAGGCATGGCTCCCGCCCGCCGCCCGCCACCCGGTACCCGGCCGGCCTTGGTTCTCGGATCATCCACAGCAGCGTCAGGCTCGGAGCCTCGGTCCCTGCCTGGCTAGTGCCTGCGTCCATCACCACACGCCGCAGGGCACAAGACGGCCGCGGACGCTCCCAGGGGCCTCCGCTGCCACACACGGCTAGTCTCACAACAAAACACTACAGAGCCTAAAGCTGTCTTGCGCACAGCGTGCCCGGCGCGTGCGTCGTCTGCATATCGATGGACGCGGACAGATGCACGACTCGAGGCACGCAGCGCGCTATGCATGCTTGCCTCATGAGCTTGCGGCTGTGTATCTCCCGCAGCTTGATAGGTGCGATGCGGCGGCGGAGACGGCGTTTCGGGTTCGCGCAAGGCGCAGAGTCCAGACTCGGATGGCGAACATCCGAGGTGACACTGACAGTAGATGTCGATGGCATGCTATACTTGCCGATTCGCGCGAGGTCCTAGAGCAGCCACACTGTCAGCCTTCCATACGTAACAACAGGCGACCAGACGGAACAAGACAGAAGACTCAGAGAGAAGATAACACCCCGATGGGGGCGCGGTCACGCGAGAGCGTCGCAGCTCGTAGTCCGGGCGGCGACCCCCCGTCAGAAAGAACGCAGCGATACGATTGGGTTTTCATCATCGTCAACGAGAAGGCCGAACATTGTTCGCGTGGAGGAAATGAGAGTGCTCACCTCGGTAACGGGTCCGTCCAGAAGTGACGGTACTCCATGAGAATGGGTCCTGAGTTGTTTTCGAGTTGTGCTCATGCAGTCTGCGAGTGGTCGCCTACTCCTCGGTGATATCTTGCACTCTCTTCATTGTAGGCTAGAAGTCCTCGAGCCGAGACACATCGTACGCGACCTCCTCGTATGGATGGACCTGTGTGCGCCCTCGACTTGGAATCTCGCTGAATGAATTCTAGTAAGAAGCACGACGCACCTTCTTCAGCTCCTGCAGCACCGCGCCCATCTCCACGCCCGCCTCCGCGCTCTCCGACTTGGCAGCTGCCGCATGCGGGGCGCGCCCGAGCACGAGCACCTCGACGCGGTCCTCCTCGACGTGCTCCGGCTTCCCGACCTCCCCGATGACGGGGTTCGCGCCCTCGAGGGGGAGGAACTGTCCTGTCCCGTGCGCCAGCGCTGTCAGTGCGAGTGGGCAGCGCTGGGAGACACGTCACGCACCGGTGCCGGGGGAGACGAACGCGCAGCCGCCGTATGCGCCGATGCGGCCGACGTGGTTGGGGAAGCGGGCGAAGAGGTGCTGGAGGACGGTCTGTGTGGACGGGCACGGGGTGAAGAAGACGAGCTTGTATTTCTGCATGGCGGCGCGTTCACGCGAACAGACTCCGACAGACGGTCTTGCGCCGTCGTTCACTTGGATCTCAGCAGACTACTGTGATAGCAGCGGGGGGAGAAGGTTAACTGGTCGGGAAGAGCGAGGGATCGATGACGCAAGGAGGCGAAGAAGCGCGCGCCAGAGCACGTCAGTGACGTGCCCGCCGCCCTTCCCCGCTGCGTCTGCGTCTGCGTCCAGCTCTGTCCAGCTCTGCGACTGCCTCTGCGCCTGCCTCAGACGAGCTCGGCCCTCGCGCTGCGTCGCACACGGTCCCCTCGGGTCGCTCTAGCTCGCTCACTCCGCACCCGCTCTGCAGCTGTCCTCTCCCCTGTGTCGCCTCTCCGCGTCTTCTGCTCTGCCTCCCGCCTGCCTGGCCCTCCGCCTGTCTCTGTCGCGCCTGCGCCCTCAAACACAATCCAGGAGCTGCGAGGGGCGCTGTAGCATCGTTCTATGCCGATGGTTTCTCTAGGTGAGTGACCTGCCTGCGTGTCCCACATCTGCTGCACGCATTCGCTCAGTAGGCCCTTTGGGGCGTCGTACGCAGCCCGGCTCTCTCTTTCCCTTGAGGTACGTCCCAGCACGTCTTGCCTTGATGCTTACGGTGTACTCCTTGCAGTTCAAGCTCACTGCGCGTCCGTGCGACGCGGGTGACGGCGTGCAGAGGGTTTCCTACCGCCGGTCAACGAGAGTCACCACACCGCATCCCCGCTTTGAAAGCCGGGCTGAACAGGTGCGTAGCTGCCACCGGTTCACCGCGAGCCTTTCAGGACAGCCCGGTGACGGCGATCTCTGGCGCCGACTTGCAGACCCGCATTCACGTCCCACTCAGATCCTTCAGAGCGACCCGCCCGACTGTGCGTGAGTCCACAACGACTCGGACACCGTGAGCCATTGCCCCCGACATCCTCACCCTCCTTTCCTCAGCCACACCGCGTGCAGCACCAGCCGCATAGCCGTCCCACTGCACACGAAAGCCACTAGCTCCCGCCGGGACCGCTGCCTGTGTCCCTCCCCGCCATCGCCGCTGCTTCCTCGCTGTCCGCCGCCAACTCGGACTCTGTGTGGCACCCCGCCAGCATAGCAACGAGCTCACGCATAGGGATGGGCGCGGGTCCGGGTAACCCGCGCGGGTACAGGTATACATACCCGCGTGGGTACGGGTACGGGTAGCCACTGGCATACCCGCGCAAAACCCATACCCGCACGGCAATACCCGCGAACCCGTGCCTTATACTGAACTCCCCGGGTAATTCCGAAGTTTCCGAAAGAGGTCGGCGGCTGTCAGTTTGTGGCTACAGAACTATACAGTTCTGTGGCTGACTGCTCTTGTACGATACTTTACTTTACATAAGTGACGTACCATCATCAACATAGTACAAAGCTCGCATTTCTGTAAGTTATTGATTCAACAAGGTTCCCTAGTGCCAGACCTTCCCTCTCCCACACTCCCACTATCCCAGACTGCGATGGCCAAGAACGCGACACCCGGGAGCAGCAAGCAAGCCCCGCGGGGTGCGCGCAAGACCACGGCCCAAAAGGTCGCTCGTCAGCGGCGCTCCGGCATGGCGGGGTCGGCCAAGGGCAAGAAACGCCAACGCGTGGAATCCTGACGATGGAAGCAGTACCGAAGATGAGGCACCGGCTCAGAAGAAGCCGCGCGGGAAGAAGGCTGTGGGCGCGGACGCAACACTCGATTTGAAGGACCGGCTTCACTATCATCGACGACAAGGAAGGTGAAGATGGAGAAGACGGAGAGGGCGGAGAGGATGAGGGGGACTTCGACATGCCGGACGAGGAGCTGAGCGACGAGCAGTTGATCAGTGAGTGAATGGACTAGGGTCACGGTCATGTCGCGTGCTGAATCTTTGGCAGAAACGCTCTCGGATCGTTGGCGGTCGTGCGTGTACACTTTCTTCAAGGCGGAGGTGACGATCAAGGTGGTGGACGGCCGACGCGCCCTCGAGTTCCGCTGTGCAGCGAAGCACTGTCGGATCGGGACTCCTGTGCGGCGGTACCTCGACAAAGGGGACCGCTCGTCGAGCGGAAACCTCCTCAAGCACGCGAAATCTTGCTGGGGTGCCGAGGCCGTGCTTCAGGCGAAGCAAATCGGTGATGTCACCCGAGTGCGCAACACCCTCGTGGCGAACATCCTCAAGAATGGGTGCATCACGGAGTACTTCGCGCCCGCGAAGCGCTCCGTGACGTACTCGAACCGCCCACTCTCGCGCGTGCAGATCAGGTATGTACAACAGAAACCGTCCCGAAGTATGCTCTGACATCCTACTCCAGGTTCGAGTTTGTGCGCTGGGTGTCGGAGAGTTACCGGCCCTTCGCAGTCGCGACAGACCCGGGGTTCCTGCGCCTGATGAAGACCGGCCGCCCAGGGATGTACATCCCTTCGCCAACGACGATCTCCCGGGATGTGAAGATCACCTTCGCGGGGGGGCGCTGTCGTCTGGCTGCAATGCTTCGCGTAAGTCATTGCAGCGTGCTCAATGGGTCACAGAAGGATGCTTACCGTGTCCGCAGGCCTACCCCGGGCGTCTGCACTTCGCCACCGACGCATGGACGGCGCCGAATCACCGGCCGTTCGTCGCTTTCACTGTGCACTTGGAGGTTGAGGGTGCGACGTTGAGCATCATCCTGGACATCGTAGAATTGGCGAAGGTGCGTACCTGGTCGCCCAACATGCGCACGCTCTGGTGGTGCTGACTCAGACTGGCGCAGTCGCATTCCGGCGTGAATCTGGCGCGCGCGTTTGCAGATGTCTTGATGGATATGAGCCTGGATGAAAAGGTATGCAATTGGTATCAGTATCAACGAGCACTGTGACTGACTGTTCACTTACCAGATCATGAATATTACGTGCGATAATGCGTCGAACAACGACACGATGATCGCGGAGATGGGCGTGCTGCTGCCCTTCTTCGAGGGGCAGTATCATCGTGTCCGTTGCTTCGCGCACGTCGTGAACCTGGTCGCCAAGTCGTTGTTGCGGCAGTTCGATGCGAAGACGACGGGGGAGGTGGAGGGCGAGGCCGATGAAGACGTGCGAGCGTTGCTCGAGCTGGCAGAGACAATGGCGCAAGAGGATGCCGAAACGTTGGCGGCGCGGCGGGAGGAGGAGGGCGAACAAGCCCCTTTGGAAGACGACGATGAGTGGGTAGACGAAATAGAGTCGCTGTCGCCAGAAGAGCGTGTCGAGTTCTTGGAGAGGATCGTGCCGGTGAAGCTGGTGCTGGCAAAGGTGCGTGGCGACTCTTTACGTGTGCGTGTACGACCCTGACCGTGAGACTAGGTTCGTAAGCTGGCATTCAAGGTGGTCAACTCCAGCACCATCCTCCTCCCGGTGTGGTACGACCTGTGCCGCCAGCTCAAGATGGCCGAACGGCTCATTCCCCGCGACATCAAGACCCGCTGGAATTCAACCTACGACATGGCATTCACGACTGTCGAGTACCAGGAAGTCTACAAGAGACTCACCGCGGACGCCGAGCTTGGGTTACGTGGATATGAGCTCACGAGGCGTGAGTGGACTATATTAAAACAACTGCGGGATGTCCTTAAGGTTCGCACCCCGCTCCGTCGGGATTTGGAGCTTCGTACTGACTCAAACCTTCCCCCCGCTCTCCTTTCCTCCTCCCACCATCTCGCTGGCACCCCTCGCCGCTTTCCCCTCCCTTTCCTCGCCGGCGATCACCCACAGGTCTTCAAAGATGCAACCCTCTTCTTCTCGCGAGGCTCCCCGTCCATCGCAGCTGTGATCCCTGTGATGGATCTCATTGACAACAAGCTGACCGACGCCGCCCGCGAATCCAACGACAAACTCGACCCAGCCATCCGAACGGCCGCCGGCATCGCAAAACGTACCCTCAACAGGTACTACAAGATCTCCGACATGTCGGCGACGTACCGTATCGCCATGGGTGAGTCCTCTCGTCCTTTTTTCCCGCCACATCACCCACCCCCGCACATCGCAGTCTTCCATCCTCGGCACAAGCTGCGCTACTTCGAGCGCGCCGGCTGGCCGAAGCACTGGATCAAGGAAGCACTCACCATGGTCCGTGAAGAGTACGACGCGCACTACCGCCACCTCAATGAGCGCGTCAGCGATCCGAACCCAGATGACGACGTTGAGAACAGCGGCGGCGATGCTACCGCGGCTGATCAGGTACGTCTGGGGCATGACAAGCAAGCCAACCTCCCCGACTGACATTCTCTGTTAGTACACCAACATCTTCGACGCCATGGAGGCTGACGATGGTCCGCGAAACGGCGAGAAGCACGACCAGTTGGACGATTACCTGGCTGCGCCCACCGAGCCATGCTCCGACCCCGTCAAATACTGGTCTGCGCGCAAAACCTCCATCCCCGGCCTCGCGCGTATGGGCCTTGACTACTCCACGATCCCTGGTACGTATTCACATCGCCGTGCTGTTTCTCCACCGGAGCTCATCACATCCACACCGCTAGCTACTGCTGTCGACGTCGAGCGGACCTTTAGCCGAGGCCGCCTCCTTCTCTCCCATGTCCGCAGTCGGCTGAGCGCGCAGACCACTCGCGCCTTGCTCTGCGTTGGGGAGTGGTCCCGCTTGGACCTCCTCCGCCAGGACGATGTCAAGCCCGCTGTGGAGCTGCCGGACCTTGAGGGCGACGACGACTATGAGATGGAAGAGGGTTGGGAGCGTGTGCGCAAGGCGATGGAGTCTCACAAGTAGATACATTGTAAATATGTTGTTTGTGGTTCCGTCTCCCGCCCCCGCCGCCGTTGCCTCGTCCGCATCGCCGACACCAAAAGCCCGACGGTCGGAATTCAATCGCGATGCCTCCTCCAATGGCGACGTCAACGCTGCGCCACCATCGATGGGCCCGCCCCCGGCATACATAAGCCAGCAAGCTCCGTTTTGTCGCTTTGCAACGCTCTTCTCTCTCTGTCCATACTTCACCACGATGGCCACGCATTCGTCTCTCAGCCCTCTCGAGCCCATCCCTCCTCCCAACGGCGCCGACCAGAACACACAGCACGTCGAGCTTCCGCCCAGCGCCGTTGCTGTTGAGCGGTTGTTCAGTACGTTGCGTCGCTCCTCCGCTGTCCTGCGCGCCCTTCGCGACTTCGACTCTGCGGCCCTCGACATCAAGCACACTATTGAGGCCGTCACGGGCGGCGACACACGCGTCGAGCTCCTTCAAAACCATATCATGTTCATCACCGGCGCGCCGCTGCGCACGTTTGTCCTTCGCGTGTCTGGGAAGACTTCGGGGGCTGTCGCCGAGGTACTTTGATCGCTCCGTTGTTTGTATGTCTTTTCACTTACAATTTCTGCTCAGTTCATTCTCCCCGCCGATGGAAACACCCTGCACTCGCTGCCTGCCAAAAAATTTATTCAGTGGGTCCGCGCGTTCGAGCGTGGCGAGTTTGGGGTGCCGGACATCATCACTCCGGCTCAGCATGAGCTTCTCGTCGACTTTGCACGCATCTGGGAAGGGTTTGCCACCCTGCCGCATCTTGACCGGGGTTGGGACTATTTTCGTCTGATGCTGCGCTGGCTAGCGACGGAGAATTGGGTGTCTAACCCCGCCGGCGAAGATGGAGGCTTCGTCCAGTTGTCGATGCTCTCGGAGTGGGCCCGTGAACAGTATCCGGTACGTCTGATCCTCATGCACCTCCCGCTCACTCACTGACGCAGACTTGCTTTGACTGCAGCGTTGGTTTGAGGAGCTTGAAGACGACCCGGAGATGCCTGACCTAGTGACTGTATACGGCTCCGATTCTGACGAGTCTGTCGAGGGTGCATAGTTAGATAACTCCTACTTGTTGTAACTCAGTGTTGCTTGAATGGACATAGCTCGTCTTTGTCCACACCTCTGTCTGAATGCACTCAGCTGTTCTCAACTCCATTGCCTTGTGAGACTTCATAAAACTTGCTGTTGAAAGCAAGTTACCCGTCTTACCCGTACGAAACTACCCGTACCCGTGAACACCCGAACCCGTATGCACTAGTACCCGTACCCGGAAAACCCGTACCCGCATACCCGCGGGTTTTGGTGGGTACGGGTACGGGTATGACATTCTGTACCCACAATATACCCGCGCCAATCCCTACTCACGCATCTCGCTCAATACCTCGCGCTACCTGCCCCAGCCCTTTCCAGCATTTCACCACGGAAGCTGGGCGCCGCCACGCGACAGTCAAGCAGCCGCCGACCGTCTGGAATCGCGTCGTCAGCGCAGCGCAACATTGAAGACGGCGCCCCGCCGAGCACGCGCCACGACGAGCCCAGCCGTGCGGACACCTCAAGCAGTCGGCCGTATCGTCGCACGCGCTGGGTGACACGCCGACGTGCCCCGAGTCCCACGAGTTGGGATAGGTGCGTTCAATACCTGCTCGGTCTCTCGTCCGACTCTGACGCGACCTCCTTTCACAGCTCGTGCGCCCTGTCGCGCGTTCAGGACTGCTGCTCTCACGACGAGTCAAGACACGCGCCCTGGCGCGACAAGGACATCAACACCCCGCCCTCCCATCTACCCGCCGCTCACAAACACCGAGTGAGCTGTGGTCGCTGCACAGATCGTGCACGGCGACGTCCCACTCCATGCCCATGTGCCACCGACACTCCGCAACACGTCTCTGCCAGAACTAGGCCCTGCTCTCAAATGAGGAGTACCGGCCGGCGGTGAGACCCTCCTGTGCACCGATCTGCCCGCCAATTCTGGCAGCGCAACTCGCCGACACAGAGTGTCGTCTCTTACGATCTGGAGTCCGGACGCTCTCCAGCCCGCATGCCGCGACAGCGATACGCAAGCTCTCAGCCGGTCTCGACAACCCGGGCAGCACGGGGGTCTGCAGCAGATGTCGGACGGTGTCCAGGCTGCAGGGCGTGTGCGGCGTGCGGCGGACACCGCGGTTGTCCTCGTATGTCTGCAAGTCTGTTTGTCACCGCGGGACGGGGCGGCGCCGGCACAGGGAGTATCGCCGCCGGGCGTGTTGCCTTGGCGTGGTCTTGAAGCCTCACAGGTGTCCTGAGCGGCGAGCGGTGACGTTCGGACGGACCGCGACCGCCTTACTTACAGAGACGCGAGCTATGTACGAGTACGCGTCGACATGCGGTCTCTCAGGCTGCAGCACACACAGAGGGAGTCAGCCAGGAGGCACGGTGTGCAAGACGCATGCTGGAAGACTCACCTGGCCGGTTGGTCGCGTCGATCGCGCTGCGTGCCGCAGTCGCTCGCCTGTGCAGCTCAGTTGAGTATGTGCCGTAGTGAATGTAGGACACCGGGACGTGCCTATGTACTACGTCTGGTGGGTCCCTGGCGTCGGCTGCTCCGCTCTCCGCTCTCCGTTCTGTACCATACAGGCAGCAGCACGTCGTATGTAGTATGATACATGTATCTATCCACACCAATGTGCGACGCGACAAGCGGGATTCGGGAAGACTGTGCGAGAGGACTGTCAGTTAGCATCCAAATAACCAAGTTTGAGCATCGCGTCGGCACTTACCAGCTTGATGTGAGGTGCGTAGGCCGTGGCTCTGTTCGCACCGTCCAGCGTGCTAGCCGTGGGTGTGCGCCCGAGTCCGAGTCGATCGCGGATCGTCGTTCTTCGTGACTACCTTACCGGCATACACTGGTGCGAGGGTTCTGAGCCTCGGCGACGGAGTGTTGCCATGCGCGGGCGGAGTGTTGCCATGCGCGGGCGGAGTGTTGCCATGCGCGGGCGGAGTAAGTAGTACCCTTCTGTAGGATGCCAGTAAACAAGGCCTAGGGTGAGCTCGTCCAGAATCCGGGTTGAACTTGAGCTCAGCGAGCAGACGCACCAGCTGAAGCCTGAAGTCTGAGGTGCACTGCGTCGTCAGCAACATGCGTGAGATCCTAGAAGCCTGAGTCGAGTGCTCAGTGCTCAGTGCTCACCAGCCGTGTAGCGTGATGCGAGTCGCGATCGCACGCGGCGCGTCCTCTCCGAGTCCGCATGATGATGATGATGATGATGAGACACTACTAAGAACATGTCAGCCCGCGTGCGACTCAGAGAGGGATGCTGGGTACGTACCAACACGTCGTTCTTGCTCGTGTGTGTCCCGCAGCACTCGCAGGAATCTGCGAGGAGACTCAGTACGACCTTCGGCCGGGTCCTTGTCGGAGTGCTTACTGCTAGGGCCAGTTCGGAAGTCAGTCTGTAGTAGTACCTCCGAGGTCAGCACCATGTCGGAGTGGTCAGACAAGAGATCATGTACGTACACAGTGTCAAAGTGTTGCGGATGAGGGATCGCAGTGCTCTTCACCTTGCCAGTGTGTCTGCGGGAGGTTGGTGAGTGGCAAATGTACCGGCGCCCGGAGTCGGGACTTAGCGCACAAAGTAGTAAGCTGCAGGCATAGGCAGTAGATTCGAGAGATCTACGTACCGTATCATCTCGACGCGTGCGGGTCAAGATGAGGTGTATGTTGCTGCTCGAGTACTGCATCTGAAGTCAATACCATACATAAGTGTGGGAGGATGAGGAGGTACGTACCTGAGTTCAGGTTACGCCGCATCTGAGTCTGACGAGGTGTTAGCAGATGCCGAGGTCGACTCAGAGAGTCATCCGGGATAGAAGAGCTTACCGCCATGTCAGCCGAGACCGTGGGCGCAGACTAGTGCGCATGCAGGACGGATGAGGAGCAAAGCATGGTAGAGGCCGTGGCTGAAGAGGACGAAGATTGAACGAGTATAAGACTATCACGGAAAGGGTGCGATGATCGATAGTTCGAGGGAACGACGAGGAGAGGTAAGTACTATACAAGGGTAGTAGTAGACGAGACGAGGGGTATCATGATAGGGTACAAAGTGTGGGGCTATACTTAACGGAGTACTAAGAGTCGAAGGGATGGGACATGGGGACAGGTGCTCAGGAGGACGTCAGACGGGCGGGGTACTTATAGACAAAGAGAAGGCGGAGACCCAAGAGTTCCCGCCCCGACATATTTGTATCAAGAACTGCCAAAATTCTAGCTCGTCACCGTCACAGCTCCACGCATGCGGGAAGGGCGACAGGATTGTCCAACCAGAGGTCAACACGAAGCAGAAGGGACGAGAGGCGAGCGAAGTCTAGGGGATTCGGGCAGAAGAAAGAGCATACGACAGCTCTAGTCGCAGGAAGATGTCGGCAGGCAGAAGAGACGGCGTTCGCAACGTAACGTAGACGCCAGACCCTTGATGGAGCTATTTTGGCTGCAACTCGAGATCGTAGAGCCGGCGGATGAAAGGAGGAGACGAGGGTCGTGGAATACGAGCAAATAGCGATGATCCCTGCATTTGAGATCGTTCTGGCCTCCCTAGAAGCAGGTCAGGTACTTGCTAAGTGTTGCCGGGTGGGCTTCTTACTACGCGAGTGCAGAGGACCTGCATAGAACATGGAGCTCAATGCCTGCCTGCAAAGGTAGTGCGGCTTGAATGGAGTTCGGCTCTGGACAAATCATACATTTACTGTAATCCTAGGGACCCCCTCATCTCATGCACTTCTTTACTGGCCATTGTAAGCCTACCTCAACCAATGGAATAGTTGTAAACCATGGGCAGAGCCTATGGGCAGCAGAATGAGCGCAGAACGATCACGCGCTATGGGAGAAGGTTGCGATTTCGGAGAGCGCTTAGATTGCCTAATATGCTCACAGCCTCTTTTGGCAACTCCTCCGAGTCTCCGATTCAGACGTCATGGTTCTGACCTTCTTCCTCTGTCTGTCTCATCTCTGTCGTCCTTTATGAATTCAATAGCATCCATATCCGCTTGGCCTCGCAAATTACACATGCTAACTGCAAGATATGTGAACACCAGTAGTATCACTAGTACACCCAGGCTGACGGTTTGACTTGCCCAATTTCAACTCTTGTCCGCTGACCACTGGTACACATCTGCGAAGATGCCTTGCATAGAACATCCAACATAGCTCAGAACTGCACTCTAATGCTCTTTCCACCGCGACTTACTGCCCGACGACTTGCCAGACAGGCAAGTCCAACAAGATCCCTGGCAGCCTTTTGCACACATCTTCATTCATTCGTCAGGGCCTAAATGATCCAGGCCCATATCTTGAGATAATTTCTCTGAGCGCTCCCTCCTTATCTCCGCAAGCTGACCAGAAGAAGCTGCTTCTCCCATCTCGGATATCATCGCCCTGGCAGCAGCGAACACCACAGCTTCGCCCGCTGATTGATTCCCATCCTCAGGGTTTGCAGGGCATATCTTGCCATGGTGTTATGCTCCTGAGACCGCTGAGCCATAGTGTACTATCAAACAGCAGGACATAGTACTATGAGACTGCAATACAACTCAGAACCAAAATCCCCGGACGGCAGGCTCACTGTGTTCTCAGGACTCACAGGCTATTGGTAGAATTTTGGCTGACTCCAATTGGAAGCACTCCCGGGTCCCGTACTACGCCAATCAGAAGCTTCCTGTGGCTGAATATTCTTAGAGCGGACTCGGACACTCTAGCCTCCAGGCCACTATCCTGTACTACAGTTGTGGATGGAGCCCGTATTCCTTGCTGGATAGCACCTGTGCCAGTACTGTTCATTGCACTGATTGCAGCATACACGATCGGAGCTGAGGAGGTCAAGAGTACATGCTCAGCTGAAGGTGAGATGATTCGGGTGCCTAGAGCGGCGTAGATACCGGGTAGCTTAGGAGCCTTCTGCGATTGACATACATCAAGGGAACTTCACACAGCGCTCCGTGGCGCAGTCAGTTCAGAAGCATCGCACATATCCGAGGTACCTCTGTTACCGATTTTCCGCCGCTGCTTGATCCCACGGCATAGTTTTGCCCACTTGTTCCAGCCCACATTCACGCTCAAGACAGTTACGAAAAGCCAAATTTGATTGCTCCGCGTTCCATGGCGCATTGTAGACGATAGAGCTCCCAGCCCCCGAGCCTCAGCGGCCATCAGACCAAACACGACACGACAAGCAGAACTTGCTTGTCGTGCTGTGTTTGGTTACTTTCGTCTGAGACTGAGTCCGGACCCCCTTTCTTCCCTATCCGCCATCTCTCTGCCCTCTCCGGAATACGCATGGCTATGCACTCGACCTCCCCACCCGCTAGCCACAGCCATACACGATGGCATCCATATTTCCTTGGAGCCGCGACGATGTTCCATGCTCAGGTGAGCCATAGGATACTCCCTTCAAGCAATTGAATCCTGATGCTGACCGAGACACGTTACTTAGTCTGCGTTAGCAGCATCTCGAATGCAACCACGGACTCGGCAGCAACTTCATGGAGCTTTGCGCCAAACAGCCTACGCTGGACAGAGTACGCGGGAGCTCGGATCGACTTACTTCTCTGGGTGTACGAGTCTATGCATCTCATCACTGTCAAAATTGGACTAACTCACTCGCAGAAGATACCCGACCTTGGGGGCACGTACCACTGGCACCGCCCATCCAAGCTCAATGTGCGCTCGGACTCCTGACAAAGCGGTAAGGTACATGTCTACGCCCGGTTGTCATTGATGAGTGCTATGTGCTTACCGATTGATAGAGCCGTTGTACACACCAGTTCACCACGTGTCTTCTCGCAATGGAGCCGCCGCGATACTCAGCGCTGTCGGTGCCGCACGACTAACACGGATCCAAGCCCGTGTTTGTATGAGAGGTACGTCAGCTAATGAACCCGTCAGCCCTCGTCAACACTCACCGTCAAGCCAGACATTCTGCCGCTTGGTCCGCTCTCTGCTGCGCGTACTGCGCTGAGTTTGCTCTCGGTCTAGCCTATATCTCCGGCGTTGATGTCATTGGATGGGAGCAGCACGGGGTTACGGTCTTCGTACGTATCTGAGTACTTCATTGTCGCTGCGAGATGCTGACCACAACCATTGTGCAGCGCGTTGCAAGGCCGGTCGGCAGTGCGAGAGCATGGAAAAGGACCCGAGCTGCGAAGATTCAGGCGAAGTCAGCCTCGATCCTGACTTCGTCAGCGACACAGCGGCAAAGGCAGATGCCTTGACTTCGAAGCACGACGATGATGTGTGAGCTAGAGAAGGAGTCTTGCCGACGACTCGGAAGACAGTACGTACCTATCTGCTCTACTCAACATGCAGCACGCTTCACAAGTTCCTACAGTGAGCTCCTGCGCTTCGGCGATTAGTCGTGTTCCTTCGTTTTCCCTCCGAGTCATTGCCGGTCAACTGCAAGTGGCATGTTCGGGAATTCGAACCAGCGAGCCTCGAGAACATCTTGGGAGTGTGGCGAGTACTCCGGACCGATGGTACGTGCCTTGGCTCGCATGCCAGACCGCAAATCCGTCTTGATTACTCATCTCCTCCCCGCTGGCACAGACAATGGCCTGAAGATTCAAGAGACCAGAGCCGCATAGAGAGTCGGCTCCGGATGCCGTCCTCCCCGGCCGGTGCTAGCACTGCGCTTTGTGGACTGTGGGACGTGTCCAAAGTGACTCGCTTGGTCGTCCACATACTGGTTTGTCTCTCCGGAATGCTTTGCGTCCAGTCCGCACTGCACTGACAGAGTATCGTCCGACAGGTAGTCTGTAGTATGTCAGACGCTCTGCACATCCAGTCTCCAGGTTGTCCAAGCCGGAAGGCGACGAGTTCCGCAAGTAGGTAAGTACGCGCGGCTCATTGGTTGCTATGAGACTCACCTTTGTGTCATTGTTAGCAGGTCCAGCTCGTCACGCGACGAGCCTCGTACTGTCGGGCCATGCCCGAGTCCGAGTCAAAGGTGTGGGTGGTTCGAACTTCGTGCCGAGTACGACACAGATGTGAAAGGTACGAATTTCGTCTGCGAACTTTCCAAGGCTGTGACTGACCTCTGTGCATTACTAGGTCAATCAACGTACCTGGACACGTTGATATGGCCGCTATCTACAGAGACGGGACCGAGGCGGCAGGTCCTTGCGAGACACTATGCACCGTCGGTATCTCCGCTGCTGCGCATGTACGGACCTGTTCGAGGTAGTCCCGGTTGACCAACGCCGCGCGACCGCTGTTCCACAATTCGAGTAGAGAAGAAGGGCGAGGAATTGGAACGAGGAGACGGAGAAGCAAGGGCAGGGATGGTGGAGGCGAAGTTCGTGCTCCCAGTCGCCAGCCGGCGGTGAAGTGGCTGCTTTCGATGTCAACGCCTCGGGAGAGATCTGCCGACACTTCTCGAGCACACTCCATGCTCCGCAGTGAGGCCTCTCGTGGTTCTGCTGTTACCGTAACATGTCCTGACCGCTGCAACCAGGCCTAGGGTGCCAAGCGACGGCGTACCACGCGCAAGACGCCAATGTGTGTCTTTGGGCTGGCCGGACGGTGTATCGCTGTCAAGGAGTGTCTTGATCCAGGTGGTCCAGGGACCGATCGGACGCTCCTTGCGCACTGATGCGGCGGCTTCTCCGGGAACGCAACTCGGAGGGCTTCAAGGAGGCGAAGCAGCAAAACGCTATCCTCCGTCTGGAACATCTCGGCGAGCTCATCGCCATCCTGAAGCCGCGCTCCAGGCACTGCATGTACGGCTTCTTCGGTGCCAGTCCCACACGCTCCAACTCTTGAGATCTCCGAGAAACTGGCGATCTGCTCCGCGTGCCCGACGCGCAGAACACGTCCCAGACTGAAGGCTTCAGCACGAGCTCGAGGGTGCGTCTTTGATCTGCCAGAATTCACCCATTTGGCGTTCACAGACAATTCCGTCACCAGCAGCACGCAGGACGGGAGCGAGAGAGAGCAGCGGCGTGAAGTTGGAGGCGGCGGGATGGCGGTCGAGTGCAGAGGCGCGTCGAGCGTGTATGTACGCAGATGTTGAATATAAGCGCCCGTGTTCTGGACGCAGATTTGGACTGCCTGCGACCGGCCAGCGGGCACATCCAGGTGTCTCGAGGCGTGCATGACATGTGTTCTGACTGAGCGAATACAGTGCTTGTCTACCTCCTCCCCCTCCTCCCCCACTCCCCAGACCCACTCCCGGAATACACCCACTCCCCAGACCTACTCCCCAGAGTCCAGACCTACTCCCCTCCTTCACTCCCCTCCTCCACCTGAGAAACCGTCTTCTCCTGCAACAGGCATGGCTCCCGCCCGCCGCCCGCCACCCGGTACCCGGCCGGCCTTGGTTCTCGGATCATCCACAGCAGCGTCAGGCTCGGAGCCTCGGTCCCTGCCTGGCTAGTGCCTGCGTCCATCACCACACGTCGCAGGGCACAAGACGGCCGCGGACGCTCCCAGGGGCCTCCGCTGCCACACACGGCTAGTCTCACAACAAAACACTACAGAGCCTAAAGCTGTCTTGCGCACAGCGTGCCCGGCGCGGCGTCGTCTGCATATCGATGGACGCGGACAGATGCACGACTCGAGGCACGCAGCGCGCTATGCATGCTTGCCTCATGAGCTTGCGGCTGTGTATCTCCCGCAGCTTGATGGCGGAGATGGCGTTTCGGGTTCGCGCAAGGCGCAGACTCGGATGGCGAACGTCCGAGGTGACACTGACAGTAGATGTCGATGGCATGCTATACTTGCTGATTCGCGCGAGGTCCTAGAGCAGCCACACTGTCAGCCTTCCATACGCAACAACAGGCGACCAGACGGAACAAGACAGAAGACTCAGAGGGAAGATAACACCCGATGGGGGCGCGGTCACGCGAGAGCGTCGCAGCTCGTAGTGCGGGCGGCGACCCCCCGTCAGAAAGAACGCAGCGATACGACTGAGTTTTCATCATCGGTCCGTCCAGAAGTGACGGTACTCCATGAGAATGGGTCCTGAGTCATTTTCGAGTTGTGCTCATGCAGTCTGCGAGTGATCGCCTACTCCTCGGTGATGTCTTGCACTCTCTTCATTGTAGGCTAGAAGTCCTCGAGCCGATACACATCGTACGCGACCTCCTCGTACGGATGGACCTGTGCGCGCCCTCGACTTGGAATCTCGCTGAATGAATTCTAGTAAGAAGCACGACGCACCTTCTTCAGCTCCTGCAGCACCGCGCCCATCTCCACGCCCGCCTCCACGCTCTCCGACTTGGCAGCTGCCGCATGCGGGGCGCGCCCGAGCACGAGCACCTCGACGCGGTCCTCCTCGACGTGCTCCGGCTTCCCGACCTCCCCGATGACGGGGTTCGCGCCCTCGAGGGGGCGGAACTGTCCTGTTCCGTGCGCCAGCGGTGTCAGTGCGAGTGGGCAGCGCTGGGAGACGCGTCACGCACCGGTGCCGGGGGAGACGAATGCACAGCCGCCGTATGCGCCGATGCGGCCGACGTGGTTGGGGAAGCGGGCGAAGAGGTGCTGGAGGACGGTCTGTGTGGACGGGCGCGGGGTGAAGAAGACGAGCTTGTATTTCTGCATGGCGGCGTGTCGGATATATACATTCGCGCGAACAGACTCCGACAGACGGCCTTGCGCCGTCGTTCACTTGGATCTCAGCAGACTACTGTGATAGCAGCGGGGGGAGAAGGTTGACTGGTCGGGAAGAGCGAGGGATCGATGACGCAAGGAGGCGAAGAAGCGCGCGCCAGAGCACGTCAGTGACGCGCCCGCCGCCCTTCCCCGCTGCGTCTGTGTCTGCGTCCAGCTCTGTCCAGCTCTGCGACTGCCTCTGCGCCTGCCTCAGACGAGCTCGGCCCTCGCGCTGCGTCGCACACGGTCCCCTCGGGTCGCTCTAGCTCGCTCACTCCGCACCCGCTCTGCAGCTGTCCTCTCCCCTGTGTTGCCCCTCCGCGTCTTCTGCTCTGCCTCCCGCCTCTGCCCTGGCCCCTCCGCCTGTCGCTGTCCGCGCCTGCGCCCTCAAACACGACTAGTTTCGCACCCGTGGCTTTGCCCCGCAAATGAGCCTTCGGCTCAACGCTACGTTGCTTCGCCGCTGGCTCAGCAGAGCGCGCATGTGAGAAAGGTGACATAATCACTTTTGCCTTCAGCTCAACGCTGCGTAGCTTTGCTGCTGGCTAAGCAGAACACACATGGCTGAAATGTAATAATAATTTACCTTTGCCTTTGGCTCAGCAAAGCAAAGACAGTTAGTAGCATTTATTAGTGATAGATACTTACCTTTACCTTTGGCTCAGAGTGAAGTTTTTTTGTGCCTGCCTTAAAGTCTGAGATAGATAATAATGATTTTTATTGGATTCCAGTTAGATAATGTGGTATATACTACTATAAGAGGGTAGGTGGGGATGGGGAAGTGGTAAAGAAATTACAGTACAGCAAAACTGAGGATTGAGGGGCTTGCAATCAAAGCTGGGGAAGGATCTCCTGATAGACTATATTGAGAGTCCGCATATCCTCCTTACCCTCTGCAAACAGCACCTTGATATGCAAAGGCGAGGTGCAGCGAGACAGGGCAACATAGAGCTGCCCATGACTGAACACAGCTGTGCGAAGGTCCAAACCAACATGAGAAACTGACTGCCCCTGAGACTTGTTGATCGTCATTGCAAAGGCAAGGCGAACGGGGAACTGGCGGCGGGTCAATGGAACAGGAATATCCTCATTGGACGGTGTCATATTGAGTCGTGGGATGAAGACTTCTTTGCCTACATGATCACCTCCAAGAATGCGACAGCGTAATACTCTGGGTCTGATTTCCAACAACACCATGCGGGTTCCATTGCAGAGGCCATTCAATGGATCAATATTATGCAAGAGCATCAAAGGACAGCCTGGCTTCAGAGCCAGATGGGCAAGTGGCAAGCCCGTCGCTCTAATAGAATTGAGAAATTCTGGCGAGTCATTGTAGTGTCTGTTGTTGTCATCCTCCACTTTGTCTGCTGAATGCAGGACTGTCTCCGCACCTGGAAACTTGTCCAAGATTGCCTGGTTCAGGTCATCAACTGCATCATTTTGGCAGAGAGTATTGTCCGCTCTAAGAAATATTCATCTGGCTTGCCAGGTTGTTCAATCCCAGGGTAGAGAGCCTCGATAAGACTGTCCACAGAGTTTGATGGAAGACGCATGGTCTCAGGAAGCTCAACCTGATTATCAGCACCTGAATTGGTCCCAGCACCAATTTTGAGCAGCCAAGCAGCATGTGCAGCACTTTCGGGAGACTGGAGGAGGCGCATGTTTTGTGTCAGATGGAGCATAGTCACATGCCGCCATAATGGTGATCTGCACAGAGTTGCACCAACAATATGAGGACGGGTCCCATGCGGTATAACCGGCAGCGTTTGACGAAAGTCACCACCAAAGAGAACTGTAATGCCACCAAAAGGGAGGTCTTTGCCCATGAGGTCACGAAGGGTGCGGTCTACTGCTTCAATGGCATGCCGATGCTGCATAGGCACTTCATCCCAGATAACAACTCCAGCCTCATTTAAGACTTCAGCCATGTTGTCCGTCTTTTTGATTGGACACGTAGAGTCACCATGTATAGGAATAGGGATCTTGAAGCGGGAATGAGCAGTCCGGCCACCCACTAACAACAGTGCAGCTATGCCAGATGATGCAACGGTCAAGGCCACACGCCGCTGCGAACGGACAGCAGCAGCAATAGTGTTGCATACAAAGGTCTTACCACACCCTCCAGCACTATGCAAGAAAAATGTTTTGCCCTCATTATGATCAACAGAGTGCATGACACTCGTGAAAGCAGCAGCCTGCTCAGGGTTGAATTTCTGACGGTTCGTGTCTACCATGGTTGCCAGCACAGTAGGGTCATAATTGAGTTCCTGATGCAAGAGGGGATTGTTCGTCACAGCAGCCCAAGGGTGCTGGGGCAATGGCATTGGGGGAAAGTCAGCTAATGACTTATTCCACCGGAACAATATCTCATTGATGAGATGCAAGCCATAGTCGTAGATCTGCTCCTGCGTAGGCTGATCCATCTGCAATTCAACTGCAAGTTTGTGGCGTAGATCATCACATAGATGCTCCTTGAATTCCTCCCATAAGTTCACTGGATCTACAGGATGTTGCCAATGCAAAATTACGGCAAACAGATTACGCAACTGCGGGCCCAACTGCATGCCTGCTGCATCCCTCAAGCAGTCCTTCCACTCTCCGTCATCTTCCAGCAAGCCCCTGGCCAGACAGACCGCCTTGTAAGTGTCGTAATGCTGGCCGTTGAACATAAGCAAGTCCTCCCAGCTCTGGGCACCCTTCACAACTGTGAGAAGAAGTCGCAGGTAAAAGCGCTCTCCAGCAGATGGATGCACGCTGCGCAAACGACCGATAGCCATGCGAGTCTTCCGAGGTGTCCACTTTTTTGAACTCTTGGACCATACAAACTTCTCAGGAAAGTCCTGATAGAGTACAGACCTTGCCTCTGGATAGTTCTGATTGGCAGTAAACCATTCCGTCAAATGTGTCTTCGAAGACTGCTGAGCACGGTTGACCACCTCCTCTGCCACATCTTCTGCATCAAAGAAGATCATTTGTTCGTTGTGTAAGTGCACTGGCAGTCGGTATACAGCAGGCAACTCCTCATGCATAGGCCACTCCTGCAAATGCCACATTGCCTCTGGTGGACCAATGTAGCGTGCATCAATGTACTCCTTGATCTCATTGACCGCTTGGCCAACCTCCAGTGTTGCACGGTCATGACCCTTGTATATATACTTATGTATATATTTGACCGCTTTGACAGAAGCACATATTTCCACATTGATATGGCAGTCAAACATGGCCAGAAGTTGGGGATTATATGGTACGACATTCTGATTTGTGTATACTTTATCCCCTCGTGGATGTCTGACAATGTGAGTGCGGCCATTATTTGGCCGAGCATACACTGGATAGCCATCTTCACCCATGGTGGTCTCTGCACAGAAGTCACGTGGATAACGCTTACTACATTTCTTCTGGTCATCAAGACATCTGTCGCTGCATGAATGAAGCATACAACGGGTCACAGCTGCAAAGAGCTGAGGTTCTGTTACTGGATCAGGTAATTGAGCACGTACAATACTGTCCACCATAGCTGCATCTCTGATCTTGTACGGCTCACGTAAAAAGATCAACAGGTGCATATGCGGCAAACCACGCTTCTGAAACTCAATGGTATATACATCTGCTGCAAGCTCTCCAAAGAAACCACCTTTGATGAGCTTGAGAAGGGCCTGTTTTTTCAGATGAAACACTCGAGCTACGATATCTGGACGATCAGCAGCATCCTGCTTCCGAGCATGGTCACCGCCAGCAAGATCCAATAATGCTGCTTGTACTTCTGGCCAATTGGGATTGGCAGTCATTGTAAGGAATATATCAGGTTTGCGGAATCTCCGGCATATAGCCATTGAGTCCTGGAACAGCTGATACATATGCCGGCTACTACCTGGATGTGTAGACGGCAATATAATCCTTTGCCCCTGCTCAGCAAGATTAACACCCTCATCAGATGCATTGACAGCGTCAAGTAATCCCTGGTACAAATCAGCACGGATCTCCTTCTGGTGGTGTTGAATCCAGGCAAGGCTGCTTGCTTCAACGGATGCCCATGCATCAACCATGTATTCCTGCAGTAGGCGTCCTGCACGGAAGATATAATCCACCTCTGAACCCTCAATGATACGGGGATGAAGAACATAGGAATAGTAGCATCTTTGAGACACATGCTCCGCACGTCTGGAGCCATTTGCTCCTTGCATTGAGGGTATGTTCACATGCCAACCCTGCTCTCCCCGAGGAAACAAAAGGACATAATGGAGTGGAGCATACAATGGATGGAGATGGCTAATGAAGTCCAACTCTCCACTCTGCAAGCGGATAGCAATCTGACGGTGTTTGTGCACCTCTTCATATTCCCCTGAGCCTGGTATGATTGCTGCAACCTCACTTGCAGTAGGCAAATTGTATCGACGGCCATCAGCCGTGGGCTCCAGAACAATGCGGGCCAAAAGATCATTTCTCTGTTCTATAGGCTGTCTCATAAACCATTCGTGGGCAGCCCTGTATAAGGGTACCAATGGATTGTTCTGCAAAAGCATTCCTTGTAGTTCAGCCATAATCCCACGGTTCAATTGATGTTCATTATTTGCGTCTCGGGCATCCAATGCTTGCTGATCATCGTAGATATATAGTTGAGCATAGCAAGGTGCTGCATCACCATTAGGGAGCAAACTTCCAATCTGATGATAAACTGCACCTTGCATCATGAAAGAATATGGTCCCTCTGTACCTGCAAGTTGTGCGGTTGACAACCTTGCGCCAGATGATGTAAACGCAAATGCAGCATTGTAACGCCTGATCTTTTCCCGAAAAGCACGGGACCTTGGATCAGCACCATTGAGCAGATCCCTTAGTGGTTGTGGAGGCAAAGATGGAAGAGGCAGAGAGATCTGTCCCTGAAGACAACAAACACTATAGAGAGGTCTCGCTTTTGAGCTTTTGGTCAACCGCTCATCCAAGAAGTGCAACGCACCACAATGTGTGCAAACGGAGTTCATTAATCCAAGGTCATGGCATGTAACAGGCTCTTTGTACACTCTGCGACCTTTGGGAAGTGCCTGCTGCTGTAATTCAAACTGTCGAGCTGCAATTCTTTGCTGTCGTTCCAGCTGGGTGGCTGTGGGACCCTGCGTGCTCTGTGTGCTTTCACTTGGTAACTGTGATCCTTGTCCTCCTCTGATGCGCCTTGCAGCCATTCTCTGAAAGACACTGCTTGTATTTGTGCCTGTCAAGCTCTCAGAATGCTCTCCGTCAAATGGCATCTGAGTATGAGTCTGTTCCCGGTGTTGCACATATCCCCAACTTTGTCCACCCAATCTATCTGCCCCGTTCTGTCGATCAATAAGCAGAGGTATCTGCACCCATGATGATCCAGCAATCGGCTGGTTAGTCTGTCTCCAGGGATCAGAACTTTCATTCAATCCTTGCCCGAACTCATTACGCAAAGGCCCACTCGATCCAACAGTGTGCAAGTACTGAGGATGATATTGAAATGCAGGTTCTAACTGGAATCCATGTCCACTACTGTGATGACTATCATTGCCATAAGGCGACTGATATAACACAAACTGAGGCTGTGGCGGGGCTCGAAGACCTGTCCACTGTCGGCCTCTTCTCTCTGACGGAGATGTCATCTGCAATCGGCCCTCACGGTCATTATGCCGTTTGACTGCTCTATCCCGTTCTGGTGTCCGTCTATGGGTTCACTGTGAGTTTACTGAACTATAACGAAGGCAATGACTACTTACTGAGACTTTTCTGGAGGGCTACCATCTGAACTTGGTGCGTTCATTTTAGCGGAGAGTGTCAGACTGCAGCCACAATTATATAAGCACAAAGATTGTTGTTATTCAATCTTGAACTACTTACGGAGTTATATGGAGGATATCAGATTGCAACGGAGCGAAGTTGTGGGTAGGAGGTGCACACTGAGGAGCGGATTGTAGTGGCTGTAAGCCCATGTTAATAATCTGTACTATGCGGTAAAGGTGCAGTTGTTACTCACCTCAATGCTGAACCCGCGGAGTTGGGATGTATTGACGGAGCGCGTGAAAGCGAGTTATAGTCGCTGTAAATAGAGGTTAGTAATGGTGAGCTTGTGATAGTAAGCTATTTAGAACACTGACATTGATTGTTGCAATTGCTATGCACTGATAGGGGCGCCTGGAAGCAGGTGGTAGAGTCTATAGAACCTCATCAGAACGGCTTGTTATGCGGTAAAAGTGCATTTGAAACCTACTTTGATAGAGGGATGCGCCCACTGATAGGAGGAATCAATCTGGCTCTTATGATAGCGCACTATTAGGGCTGTCAGAATGCGCATAAGCAAGAGTAAGCAGCCATTAGAAACTCACATTGATAGGGAGTAAGAGCCGCTGTGCTTATCGAGCTTGTCGGGTCTTCTCCCATACAGTAGGCAGGGGGGGCTGGGTGGCAGTGCATTGACGCGCCGCGCATGAGGCGTGAAAGTAGGTGTCCACTATATCGCGTTTTGGCAGGGGCCTCCCTTGCGCGATGATTTCGCGCCTGCGCACAAAACACGGTTTGCCAAATTGCGAAGGCATTCATTAGATGATTCTTATTTTTTGGTACCGGAGTGTTCAGACAGGCTGCCGCTATCTATCTGCGAAGTTATAGAGTTTATTCGTACGTACTACGGGTGCTATAGAAGCTTTCGGGGTTTGCGAGGACTTAGAGAAATCGCCGCAGCGGGCGCCTGGCGGCGGGCAAGATGGTGGGGCCTCGCAAGCTCGGCCCGAAGACCTGGGCGCCTCGCAAGCTCGGCACAGACAGGGACGGCCTCGCAAGCTCGGCCGCGCACATGGCAGCCACGTGGACCCCCCCCCGCTGCGCCATTAGTTATAGATCCAGGAGCTGCGAGGGGCGCTGTAGCATCGTTCTATGCCGATGGCTCGTCTAGGTGAGTGACCGCCTGCGTGTCCCACATCTGCTGCACGCATTCGCTCAGTAGGCCCTTTGGGGCCGTCGTACGCAAGCCCGGCTCTCTCTTTCCCTTGAGGTACGTCCCAGCACGTCTTGCCTTGATGCTTACGGTGCACTCCTTGCAGTTCAAGCTCACTGCGCGTCCGTGCGACGCGGGTGACGGCGTGCAGAAGGGTTTCCTACCGCCGGTCAACGAGAGTCACCACACCGCATCCCCGCTTGAAGCCGGGCTGAACAGGTGCGTAGCTGCCACCGGTTCACCGCGAGCCTTTCAGGACAGCCCGGTGACGGCGATCTCTGGCGCCGACTTGCAGACCCGCATTCACGTCCCACTCAGATCCCTCAGAGCGACCTGCCCCGACTGTGCGTGAGTCCACAACGACTCGGACGCCGTGAGCCATTGCCCCCGACATCCTCACCCTCCTTTCCTCAGCCACACCGCGTGCAGCACCAGCCGCATAGCCGTCCCACTGCACACGAAAGCCACTAGCTCCCGCCGGGACCGCTGCCTGTGTCCCCGCCATCGCCGCTGCTTCCTCGCTGTCCGCCGCCAACTCGGACTCTGTGTGGCACCCTGCCCGCATAGCAACGAGCTCACGCATCTCGCTCAATACCTCGCGCTACCTGCCCCAGCCCTTTCCAGCACTTCACCGCGGAAGCTGGGCGCCGCCACGCGACAGTCAAGCGACCGCTGACCGTCTGGAATCGCGTCGTCAGCGCAGCGCAACATCGAAGACGGCGCCCCGCCGAGCACGCGCCACGACGAGCCCAGTCGTGCGGACACCTCAAGCAGTTGGCCGTATCGTCACACGCGCTGGGTGACACGCCGACGTGCCCCAAGTCCCACGAGTTGGGATAGGTGCGTGTAATACCTGCTCGGTCTCTCGTCCGACTCTGACGCGACCTCCTTTCACAGCTCGTGCGCCCTGTCGCGCGTTCAGGACTGCTGCTCTCACGACGAGTCAAGACACGCGCCCTGGCGCGACAAGGACATCAACACCCCGCCCTCCTGTCTACCCGCCGCTCACAAACACCGAGTGAGCCGTGGTCGCTGCACAGATCGTGCACGGCGACGTCCCACCCCATGCCCATGTGCCACCGACACTCCGCAACACGTCTCTGCCAGAAATAGGCCCTGCTCTCGGATGGGCAGTACCGGCCGGCGGTGAGACCCTCCTGCGCACCGATCTGCCCGCCGATTCTGGCAGCGCAACTCGCCAACACAGAGTGTCGTCTCTGACGATCTGGAGTCCGGATGCTCTTCAGCCCGCATGCCGCGCCAGCGATACGCAAGCTCTCAGCCGGTCTCGACAACCTGGGCAGCACGGGGGTCTGCAGCAGACGTCGGACGGTGTCCAGGCTGCAGGGCGTGTGCGGCGTGCGGCGGACACCGCGGTTGTCCTCGTATGTCTGCAAGTCTGTTTGTCACCGCGGGACGGGGCGGCGCCGGCACAGGGAGTATCGCCGCCGGGCGTGTTGCCTTGGCGTGGTCTTGAAGCCTCACAGATGTCCTGAGCGGCGAGCGGTGACGTTCGGACGGACCGCGACCGCCTTACTTACAGAGACGCGAGCTATGTACGAGTACGCGTCGACATGCGGTCTCTCAGGCTGCAGCACACACAGAGGGAGTCAGCCAGGAGGCACGGTGTGCAAGACGCATGCTGGAAGACTCACCTGGCCGGTTGGTCGCGTCGATCGCGCTGCATGCCGCAGTCGCTCGCCTGTGCAGCTCAGGTCAGTATGTGCCGTAGTGAATGTAGGACACCGGGACGTGCCTATGTACTACGTCTGGTGGGTCCCTGGCGTCGGCTGCTCCGCTCTCCGCTCTCCGTTCTGTACCATACAGGCAGCAGCACGTCGTATGTAGTACGAGACATGTATCTATCCACACCAATGTGCGACGCGACAAGCGGGATTCGGGAAGACTGTGCGAGAGGACTGTCAGTTAGCATCCAAATAACCAAGTTTGAGCATCGCGTCGGCACTTACCAGCTTGATGTGAGGTGCGTAGGCCGTGGCTCTGTTCGCACCGTCCAGCGTGCTAGCCGTGGGTGTGCGCCCGAGTCCGAGTCGATCGCGGATCGTCGTTCTTCGTGACTACCTTACCGGCATACACTGGTGCGAGGGTTCTGAGCCTCGGCGACGGAGTGTTGCCATGCGCGGGCGGAGTGTTGCCATGCGCGGGCGGAGTGTTGCCATGCGCGGGCGGAGTAAGTAGTACCCTTCTGTAGGATGCCAGTAAACAAGGCCTAGGGTGAGCTCGTCCAGAATCCGGGTTGAACTTGAGCTCAGCGAGCAGACGCACCAGCTGAAGCCTGAAGTCTGAGGTGCACTGCGTCGTCAGCAACATGCGTGAGATCCTAGAAGCCTGAGTCGAGTGCTCAGTGCTCAGTGCTCACCAGCCGTGTAGCATGATGCGAGTCGCGATCGCACGCGGCGCGTCCTCTCCGAGTCCGCATGATGATGATGATGATGATGAGACACTACTAAGAACATGTCAGCCCGCGTGCGACTCAGAGAGGGATGCTGGGTACGTACCAACACGTCGTTCTTGCTCGTGTGTGTCCCGCAGCACTCGCAGGAATCTGCGAGGAGACTCAGTACGACCTTCGGCCGGGTCCTTGTCGGAGTGCTTACTGCTAGGGCCAGTTCGGAAGTCAGTCTGTAGTAGTACCTCCGAGGTCAGCACCATGTCGGAGTGGTCAGACAAGAGATCATGTACGTACACAGTGTCAAAGTGTTGCGGATGAGGGATCGCAGTGCTCTTCACCTTGCCAGTGTGTCTGCGGGAGGTTGGTGAGTGGTGAATGTACCGGCGCCCGGAGTCTGGACATAGAGCACGAAGTAGTAAGCTGCAGGCATAGGCAGTAGATTCGAGAGATCTACGTACCGTATCATCTCGACGCGTGCGGGTCAAGATGAGGTGTATGTTGCTGCTCGAGTACTGCATCTGAAGTCAACACCATCCATAAGTCTGGGAGAACGAGGGGGTACGTACCTGAGTGCAAGCTGCACCGAATCCAATAGACAAATGGTCTGTGACAAGCATTAGCCGGTGACGAGGTCGAGAGTCATGGAGAAAGCTTACTACCATGGCCGAGCCTACCGTGGGCGCAGACTGCGAGGCACGCAGGACGGATGACGAGCAAAGCATGGTAGAGGCCGTGGCTGAAGAGGACGAAGATTGAACGAGTATAAGACTATCACGGAAAGGGTGCGATGATCGATAGTTCGAGGGAACGACGAGGAGAGGTAAGTACTATACAAGGGTAGTAGTAGACGAGACGAGGGTATCATGATAGGGTACAAAGCATGGGGCTATACTTAACGGAGTACTAAGAGTCGAAGGGATGGGACATGGGGACAGGTGCTCAGGAGGACGTCAGACGGGCGGGGTACTTATAGACAAAGAGAAGGCGGAGACCCAAGAGTTCCCGCCCCGACATATTTGTATCAAGAACTGCCAAAATTCTAGCTCGTCACCGTCACAGCTCCACGCATGCGGGAAGGGCGACAGGATTGTCCAACCAGAGGTCAACACGAAGCAGAAGGGACGAGAGGCGAGCGAAGTCTAGGGGATTCGGGCAGAAGAAAGAGCATACGACAGCTCTAGTCGCAGGAAGATGTCGGCAGGCAGAAGAGACGGCGTTCGCAACGTAACGTAGACGCCAGACCCTTGATGGAGCTATTTTGGCTGCAACTCGAGATCGTAGAGCCGGCAGATGAAAGGAGGAGACGAGGGTCGTGGAATACGAGCAAATAGCGATGATCCCTGCATTTGAGATCGTTCTGGCCTCCCTAGAAGCAGGTTAGGTACTTGCTAAGTGTTGTCTGGTGGGCGTCTTACTACGCGAGAGCAGAGGACCTGCATAGAACATGGAGCTCAATGCCTGCCTGCAAAGGTAGTGCGGCTTGAATGGAGTTCGGCTCTGGACAAATCATACATTTACTATAATCCTAGGGACTCCCTCAGCTCATGCACTTCTTTACTTGCCATTGTAAGCCTACCTCAACCAATGGAATAGTTGTAAACCATGGGCAGAGCCTATGGGCAGCAGAATGAGCGCAGAACGATCGCGCGCTATGGGAGAAGGTTGCGATTTCGGAGAGCGCTTAGATTGCCTAATATGCTCACAGCCTCTTTTGGCAACTCCTCCGAGTCTCCGATTCAGACGTCATGGTTCTGACCTTCTTCCTCTGTCTGTCTCATCTCTGTCGTCCTTTATGAATTCAATAGCATCCATATCTGCTTGGCCTCGCAAATTACACATGCTAACTGCAAGATATGTGAACACCAGTAGTATCACTAGTACACCCAGGCTGACGGTTTGACTTGCCCAATTTCAACTCTTGTCCGCTGACCACTGGTACACATCTGCGAAGATGCCTTGCATAGAACATCCAACATAGCTCAGAACTGCACTCTAATGCTCTTTCCACCGCGACTTACTGCCCGACGACTTGCCAGACAGGCAAGTCCAACAAGATCCCTGGCAGCCTTTTGCACACATCTTCATTCATTCGTCAGGGCCTAAATGATCCAGGCCCATATCTTGAGATAATTTCTCTGAGCGCTCCCTCCTTATCTCCGCAAGCTGACCAGAAGAAGCTGCTTCTCCCATCTCGGATATCATCGCCCTGGCAGCAGGCGAACACCACAGCTTCGCCCGCTGATTGATTCCCATCCTCAGGGTTTGCAGGGCATATCTTGCCATGGTGTTATGCTCCTGAGACCGCTGAGCCATAGTGTACTATCAAACAGCAGGACATAGTACTATGAGACTGCAATACAACTCAGAACCAAAATCCCCGGACGGCAGGCTCACTGTGTTCTCAGGACTCACAGGCTATTGGTAGAATTTTGGCTGACTCCAATTGGAAGCACTCCCGGGTCCCGTACTACGCCGATCAGAAGCTTCCTGTGGCTGAATATTCTTAGAACGGACTCAGTTGCTCTAGACTCCAGGCCGCTATCCTGTACTACAGTTGTGGATGGAGCCCGACTTCCTTGCTGGATAGCACCTGTGCCAGTACCGTTCATTGCACTGATTGCAGCATACAAGATCGGAGCTGAGGAGGTCAAGAGTACATGCTCAGCTGAAGGTGAAATGATTTGGGTGCCTAGAGCGGCGTACATAGATACCGGGTAGCTTAGGAGCCTTCTGAGATTGACATACATCAAGGGAACTTCACACAGCGCTCCGTGGCGCAGTCAGTTCAGAAGCATCGCACATATCCGAGGTACCTCTGTTACTAATTTTCCGCCGCTGCTTGATCCCACGGCATAGTTTTGCCCACTTGTTCCAGCCGACATTCACGCTCAAGACAGTTACGAAAAGCCAAATTTGATTGCTCCGTGTTCCATGGCGCATTGTAGACGATAGAGCTCCTGGCCCCCGAGCCTCAGCGGCCATCAGACCAAACATGACACGACAAGCAGAACTTGCTTGTCGTGCCGTGTTTGGTTACTTTCGTCTGAGACTGAGTCCGGACCCCCTTTTTCCCTATCTGCCATCTCTCTGCCCTCTCCGGAATACGCATGGCTATGCACTCGACCTCCCCACCCGCTAGCCACAGCCATACACGACGGCAGCCATGCCTGCACTACTCGGAGTCGCGATGATGCCCCGTGCTCAGGTGAGCCGTAGGATAGTCCCTTCATGTACCTGATGCTGACTGGGATGCGTCAGCAGCGTGTCGAACGCATCTATGTGGCACCGGACAGACACTCCTCCGAGTTTTGTGCTGAAAGGCCTAGGTTGGACAGGGTATGTGGGAGCCGGGAGCAACATCTTCAGTCTGACCTCGTCACCATCGAACTCGGACTAACTCACGCGTATGAGACGTGTAACATATCCTGCGACATAGTCCGGATATTTGATGCCGGTGGCAGACGTGCTGCGGCACGTCCAAGCTGGCTAGACCATGCAGCAAGGTACGTGTCTGCATCCAATCATATCTGTGAGTGCGAGGTGCTTACCGACCGACCAACCGACAGAGCCGTGAACACCATACCATGTTCACCGCGCCGTGCCATCTTGTCATGTACGCAGCAGTGCAATCGCCGTGATACTCGAAGCTGTCGGTGCAGCACACCTGTCACGGATTCGAGCCCATATTTACATGAGAGGTACGCCAACTAATCAGTCTGTCAGCCCTCGTCGACACTCACCGTCAAGCCAGACATTCCGCCGTTTGGTATGCTCTCCACTGCGCCTGCGCATACCGCGCTGAGGGTGTGCTCGGTCCGACCGACATCTCGATTCTCCAGCTTCAAGCGGAGTTCGGCGTACCTGGACAGGAGCAGCGTGAGGTTACCGTCTTCGTACGAATCTAAGTACTTCGTCGTCGCTGCGAGATGCTGACTACGACCTCTGTGCAGCGTGTTGTCCAGGACGATCAGTGGTGTGAAAATATGGAAGAGGACCTGACTCGGAGCTGCGAAGGCTCAGGCGAAGTCAGCCACGCGCATTACTGCACTCCGGCGATTAGTCGCGTTCCTTCGTTTCCCCTCCGAGTCGTTGCCGGTCAACTGCAAGTGGCACGTCCAGGCATTTGATCTGGCGAGCCTCGAGGACAGCTTGAAGAGTGTGGCGAGTACTCCAGACCGATGGTACGTGTCCTGGCTCGCATGCCAGACCGCGAATCCGTCTTGATTACTCACCTCCTCCCAGCTTGCACAGACAACGGCCTGAAGATTCAAGAGACCAGAGCCGCATAGAGAGTCAGCTCCGGATGCCGTCCTTCCCGGCCGGTGCTAGCACTGCGCTTTGTGGACTGTGGGACGCGTCCAAAGTGACTCGCTTAGTCGTCCGCATGCTGGTGCGTCTCTCCGGAATGCTTTGCGTTCGGTCTGCACCTCGCTGACAGTGTATCTTCTGCAGGTAGTCTGTATGTCAGATGCTTCGCACATCCAGATCCCGGGCTGCGGAGTGTCTGAGCCAGAAGGCGACGAGTGCAGATCAAACAGGTAAGTACGCTGCGGCTCCGAGATTAGCTGCTAGGAGACTCACCTTTGTGGTATTCGCCGGCAGGTTCAGCTGATTGCACGACGCGCATCGTACTGTTGGGCCAGGCCCAAATTCGACTTGGACCAGTCAGTGGTTCGCGCCGAGCACGACTCGGATGTTACACGTACGAACCTCGTCTGCGGACGTTCCAAGGCTGTGACTGACCTCTCTGGATTTCCAGGTTGAACTGACGTACCTGTACCTACCGGCGGGTCCTTGCGAGACGCTGTGAGAGAAGCACAAGTACGAGTGTGCACAGTCAGTATCTCTGCTGCTGCGCACGTACGGACACGTTCGGGGTAGTCCCGGTCGTCCAGCGCCGCGCAACGGCTATTCCACGAGCCGGCAAACCGGAAGAAGGTCGCCAGCCGTCGTTGAAGTGGCCGCTTTCAACGTCGATGCCTCGGGAGAGATCTATCATCTGCTGCCGCTTCTCGAGCGCACTCCATGCTCCGCGGTGAGGTCGCTCGTGGTTCTGCTGTTACCGCAACATGTTCTGACCGCTGCAGTCAGGCCCGGGGTGTCAAGCGACGGCAAACCACGCGCAAGATGCCGATGCCGATGTGTGTCTTCGGGTTAGCCAGACGGTGTGTTGGTGTGCCGCTGTCGAGGGGCGTCTTGGTCCAGACTCGAGGCGTGTCTTGGCGCAGGTGGTCCGCTGGGTACCGGTAGGACGCTCCTTGCGCTGGATGCAGCGGCTTCTCCGGGAACACGACTCGGAGAGCTCCAAGGACGCGAAGAAGCGAGTCAGACCGACACCGCTACCCTCTGTCCAGATCATCTAGGCCAGTCCATCTCTGTCCTGAAGATGTGCTGCAGGCACTGCCTGCCAGTCCTACGCACAAATTCTCGAGCTCTTTGTGAAGCTGGCGATCTGTTAGGTCATCGTAGACTCGCCACTCATTTCCCGGCCCTCGCCATCACTGTCCGTCCGCAGCGTAAACCTTTGGCATTTCCGCACCCTTCTGAGCGCGTGCTCGATGCGTAGAACACGTCTGAGACTGTGCCGCAGACACTCTGAAGGCTTCCGCATGAGCTCGAGGGTGCGTCTTCAATTTGCCAGAACTCACCCATTTGGCGTTCACATACAATTCTGTCACCAGCAGCACGCAGGACGGGAGCGAGAGAGAGCGGCGACGTGAGGTCGGAGGCGGCGAGATGGCGGTCGAGTGCAGAGGCGCGTCGAGCGTGTATGTACGCAGATGTCGAATATAAGCGCCCGTGTTCTGGACGCAGATTTGGACTGCCTGCGACCGGCCAGCGGGCACATCCAGGTGTCTCGAGGCGTGCATGACATGTGTTCTGACTGAGCGAATACAGTGCTTGTCTACCTCCTCCCCCTCCCTCCTCCCCCACTCCCCAGACCTACTCCCCACTCCCCAGACCTACTCCCCAGAGTCCAGACCTACTCCCCTCCTCCACTCCCCTCCTCCACTCCCCTCCTCCACCTGAGAAACCGTCTTCTCCTGCAACAGGCATGGCTCCCGCCCGCCGCCCGCCACCCGGTCCCCGGCCGGCCTTGGTTCTCGGATCATCCACAGCAGCCTCAGGCTCGGAGCCTCGGTCCCTGCCTGGCTAGTGCCTGCGTCCATCACCACACGCCGCAGGGCACAAGACGGCCGCGGACGCTCCCAGGGGCCTCCGCTGCCACACACGGCTAGTCTCACAACAAAACACTACAGAGCCTAAAGCTGTCTTGCGCACAGCGTGCCCGGCGCGTGCGTCGTCTGCATATCGATGGACGCGGACAGATGCACGACTCGAGGCACGCAGCGCGCTATGCATGCTTGCCTCATGAGCTTGCGGCTGTGTATCTCCCAAAGCTTGATAGGTGCGATGCGGGCGGCGGAGACGGCGTTTCGGGTTCGCGCAAGGCGCAGAGTCCAGACTCGGATGGCGAACGTCCGAGGTGACACTGACAGTAGATGTTGATGGCATGCTATACTTGCCGATTCGCGCGAGGTCCTAGAGCAGCCACACTGTCAGCCTTCCATACATAACAACAGGCGACTCGACGGCACAAGACAGAAGACTCAGAGAGAAGATAACACCCCGATGGGGGCGCGGTCACGCGAGAGCGTCGCAGCTCGTAGTCCGGGCGGCGACCCCCCGTCAGAAAGAACGCAGCGATACGATTGGGTTTTCATCATCGTCAACGAGAAGGCCGAACGTTGTTCGCGTGGAGGAAATGAGAGTGCTCACCTCGGTAACGGGTCCGTCCAGAAGTGACGGTACTCCATGAGAATGGGTCCTGAGTTGTTTTCGAGTTGTGCTCATGCAGTCTGCGAGTGGTTGCCTACTCCTCGGTGATATCTTGCACTCTCTTCATTGTAGGCTAGAAGTCCTCTATGCCGTTCACTTTGTACATTTAATTAGTGTCATTCCCACGGGGTTATTTGACCATAATCCCACGGGCATCTACTAGACGCTCTGTGAAACTTGGGCGCTCGGGCCCGAGGACTTACTATCAGTTCACCAGTAATGAAAAAAACGGCTTCGTACTTGACTATCTCTCCCGTCCCTTACCCGATTTCTATCGGACCTTCACAGATCGATTCCGAGCTGTCTTGAGTACCTGTGACTGATTTTTTGGAAGCGAGAGGATGGGATAGGAGGTGAAGCGAGGGCGGACACTGAATCGCAACAGCAATGAAAACTCCTGAGCCCTCGGGTCACGCATTTGTCACGGGCGCTGAGGCGGCATCTTTGAGCTCCACGGCAGGCATACCCGCGTTTTGGACGGGCGAAAAGGCGCGACATATCCGCCGCGCGAGTATACCTTTTGTCTCATTTCAGAGCGCAACCGGCCAGAAGGTTTCATTTACACCCGAAACCTGGCCGAAAGGTATCCTCGCGCGGCGTCTTTTCGCCCATTGGCATGCCTTTTGTCTCGTCCAAAACGCCGTGATGCCTGCCGTGAGCTCCGACTCGGATGAGCCTCCGTGCGCGCGGTGTCGTGTCGTCGAAGGAGGCCGGCAAACCTCAACTTCAGACTCCGACAGGCCTCGGTGGCTGACTGTCACGCTCGCAGACCTCCTCCCTCCTACAGCATCCTCATCTCCCTCAATCCTCTCGGAAATTTCGCACAAGCACGCCTAAGGGTACGTCTCTATGCTGGCAAAGTTTCGCCGGCTCCGGATGAGCAAATCGCCCAGCCGAAGGCCATCAGCGCTTCGTACGACTGACTCGCCCACTTCGTACTTGACTATCTCCACACTCCCTGGACGGAATTTTACGCTGATTTCATGAGTGGATAGAGGAGATGCAGGAGATTCAGGAACACAAAATTTTCTGGGAAGTGCTTGAGAAGTCGTGGAGATAGACCCAATTTTTCACTTCTGTTGCAACTTTTGGGATTTTTCATTACTGGTGCAGGCATAGTATAGGTAAGTAACAACAGTGATCCCATTAACAATCGCCTCTCAAATCTATTTCTACATATGTATGATCTCTATAGCTAGTGAGATAAGCTTTCGGCTTACCGCAAGACTTACTCAGTAATAGGGAATAACTCCATCTTCGATAAGCTCCATGTACCTTGAGCGCTGAGCGCCTGGGGTCGCTCCAACTACAATCTGCTTCTCATCAACACTCTGTCTAGGCTTAGGTACTCTCTACAACTTCCCTAGGGCTTTGCTTAGGACTTGCGACAGTCGTGGTCAAGCGCCATGATAATGCGAGCGAGCAAACTTGACGTACGACCACTGGCCATCCTTGCCAGTGTTGATCTCGGTTCATGGCGGCGGCGAAGGGACTCTGCAGCGTATCAGCAGAAGGGAGAGATGGGATTGGGAGTTATGGAGATGGATCATCTTTTGGGATCCTTCTGGTATGTCGGCCATCTTTGTCTTCAGTCTACTATGTCCTGGGCAGCACATGGCCGGTTACACGAACGAAATTATGCATATTAAAAGGTTGGCTGTACTACAGTAAGCCTCCGGAACGACGATATGCAATGTGATTAGCATGAGTGTATGGCGGAATATGTGCTGTGGACTATGGCAAGCTATATGCTGTGGACGTCATTAGATTGAGCAGGGTATCGAGAGGAGACGCAGACTGGAGCTCAATGATGAGCCTAGAGTCCGAAATTCAAGCTTGCCGTACGGGCTGCAGGGGACCAGGGGTTGTAGATGGCTCCTGTTCTATGGGATGGCGAGCTCATGAGACCATACAAGGTGTCCTCATCCTCGTTTGCAGCGGCGCTGAGGAGGCTGTCAGCAGCTGCGACTGCACTCGCAGCGTGAGCAAAGGCAGCCGCGGCAAGTGCCACAGCCGTGGTTCCTTCCGTAGGGCCCGCTGGAGGGAGAGGAGTCGGAATCTGGGTGTCGTCCTCTGCGGTAAGGTCGATCACTTCCGATGGCAAACTCGAGGATGGGCCGGCGGCGACTGTTGCATTGGCAGACATGCCTAGGGCTGGTGACGGTGACGAGGGACCTACAGTGAGCTTGCATCGGGAGACAGACCAGGAAGACGTACATGCAGGCGATGAACAACGTCTTCGCTTGGGTTGTGGAGTCCGCTGAGTACCAAAGTCGATGTCACTGCGCTCGCTGGCAGACCCGCCTGTCAGAAAGTCGGATAGGCCCCGCTCGATCAGCTCGTCTTCAGTGTCGTCTGACGAACCAATATCTGAGTTCAATTGAGTCTGCCGCTTGCGCTTCAAGTTGCGCCTCGGAGGGCGAGGGGTCTCTTCATCTGTCCAGAATGTTGGTCAGTGGCTCATAAGACACTGGAGACTCACTGTAACGCTGACGTACCTTCAGTCATTGTTGCTTTCCCCTTCCCCTTGTCGGATACCAATGCCATCTTGCTCGACATGGAGGCCTGTCGAGCTGATCGACGACGCCCTGACGAGCTTCCAGCATAGGTTGTGGTGACCGCATGGGGGCGGCGGGATGACAGAGAGCGAGCCGGTAGTGTCGGAGACGATGGTGCAGGGGTTGACTCATTGTCGGTCTGGCTGCCATTACTGTTGTTGTCATCGTCGTCGGATGTTGCCACGGACTCAGAGCCCCTTGTTTGGCGAGAACGTGCGGCAGCCTTTCCCTTCTTGTTCCAAGTCCGGTACTCTGCTGCTGGGATGGCATCCCGGGTAGCTATATAATGATCGTCAGTTGCCATCATGTGAGTATGGGTATTCAACTCACCAATATAGATGACGCTTTCCCGCCAACCAGCAGACTCACGACCTTTGTTGAAGCGGCACCGTGCACCGTCCAAGTTCACGCAGTTCGGAACTGCTGACAGCACACCCTCCTCGGCTACAAGGAGGGCATATGGGAGCTGATAATCTGGATCAGAACCCGCGTCAAAGGAGAGGAGATCGGGATCATCTTGCGCAAGGTATTGAAACAGCGCGGGGAACTTGCTATGCAGGAACGTGTTCATATCATGCGGTTCCCAGCGTGAATCGATCAAGATGGGTTGGTCGATGCCTGGTGTCATGGTGAGGATTGCGAGACCGTATTGTTGAAGCTCCTGCAGCGACTTCCAGCCGGGAACCTTGCTGTGCTTCTTGGCAAGTTCGCCATCCTCCTAGTACCGTGTGCGCATCATGAGGTCAAGTGCGATATGAGGAAAGCAGAGTGAACTCACATCAAGTCCGTACGGTAGCACAACGATCTTCGAAACCTGAAAGATCGGAGAGGCGGTGCGACCGGATGCAACCCGGGATGACTTGGTCGGAGTATTAGTAGTGCTGTCTCCAGTAGTGTCCGGCGCCATGACAGGTGGTTCGCGTTTGGCACTAGACTTCGCAGTGCCAGGCTAGCATGAAATGAGGTTACTTATCAGTGATGGTGACAATGCCAATACCGCACCGTACTTACCTTTCGCTTCCGTCCTCCTCCACGCCCAGACCCACCGGCCCCATGGCTCGACGTTGCAGTGCCTATGGACCCTCCCTTCTTCCCGCCATCCAATGGCGGCCGGAAGTTGCGGTTTGTCTCCTTGCGAGCCTCCAGCAGCATGCTCTGAAGTAGCGCACTGGCATCGCCCGAGAGGTGACTGCGGGAGCTGCCGCTTGTGATAGCGGGCTTGTTGCTCTCTGGTGACTCTTCGCAGTCATGGTCAATGAGGCCACCACACTGGCAAAGCAGACCTGTCTCTTCATAGACGTGGCTGCATAAAGTTGAACGAGATGCGTGGGGAATGCGACCTCGACTCGATGGGCCGGGAGATGCCATAGAGACACTGATAGGTGAAGGAATGACTGAATCTAAGTAGATGGTAAAAGAGCGACTCGCAGATTCTGAGGAACGAGAAGGAACGACCAATGAGCCAAGTGCAGTGAGAGGGAAAGGGCAAGTGCATTAGGCGGTCGGCCAAGTCGTCGAGGACTTCAACCGTCGGCAAAATACACGAGGTGACCTCCTATTGTATAGTAGCAGCTCAAGGTCATGATCGTACAATCCTCACGATTCATCTTCATACACTATACGGTTCAATACATGGAGGCCCTGAGCCCATAGCTCCAAACGCGGCTGCCAGGTTGTTTCCGGTAACGCAACTTCCAACTCCTTCGCACTGCGGCGCCCAAACCGTATGACCTCAATCTCCTCGAAGCCACCCTCTTGCTCCTCTGGACGTGCACCATACCCAGCGGGAACATATCCCTGTTCACGGAATGCATTCAGACCAGCGAAGAAGACGTCTTTGTGTTCGGCGTTGTCGAAAGGGCATGCGCTGTCAGGTACCGGCACACCGGGATGCCGGATGTTCGTCTCCTGCGAAGCTGCAATATCGTCAGCAGCAGTGCTGTCTTGCCCAGGTTCATCTCCCTCTGTCTCTGCGTCTTCGGAGTCCGAGTCTTCTTCTGGAGGATGTCCGGCACCGGTACGGGCAGTGCGGCGACGCATAGGAGCATCGGGTGTAGTGCCATAGTACGCGTGCAAGTCTGCGAGGTCGATCCCGTCGCACTCGTCCTGATCAACGTACAGACCGTGCTCAGTCTGGCCTACGAAGCGAAGGTCCTATAGATGCAATCAGGCATCTGGTTGATTAGTATACTTGCATGAAAGTGTACCTGGGGACTCATGTCACGAGTGTCCGGGCCGGAGATGGGATGCGCGTTCCATTCTTCTTGGAACGCACGACAATCTGAGTTGATCGCATCAAGGAATAGGATGTGCAGCAGCCAGAGATGGGCAGCATTGTGGCGATCAAGTCCATGGCAACGTTCAAGGCGGATGAAGAAAGCGCGCCACGACCGGCAAAAGTGTCTGCCAACTTCGACCCAGAGTCGCTCAATGCGTGTGTTATGCGTCGAGCTGGAAGTTGTCAGTCCCTGGTCATATGATTCGACTGCAGCATACTCACGATCCCCACATAAACGATGCCCGGTTCTGGCCCCGACGCATGATCATCCAGACGGAAACCTCGATATTCTCACCTCCACGATCACCACGCACTCGTGAAGGCGCACCGTATTCGCGGACAGCCTTCAAAAAGACATCAAGTACCGTGTTGGACGTGTTGTTGGTACTTGCGCGCAGACCAACAACCTGTGTGTTGATACTCAGCATTAGCGATCAAGCAAGGTTGGATGACGACTTGCACACTCACGGTGCGACAGTAACCATCGATGAACCCATGGATAACGATGCCCCATAGGATGAGCTTGTGATGTCCGTCGCAATGCCATATAGCGTTAGGCCGCGCCGAGTTGTACTTCCGGCGCCGTATGTTCGCATGAGTACGCAGCGTGCGGCCAAGTCCATCTACGCGACGTATCGACTGAAGGATGCGATGCTTCTGAACGCGTACCCCGCGCGAGCTGAAGAAACCCATGATGTAGCGAAATCCGACTTTGGGTACGCGCTTCTTGAGTGTGCGGATGACGTGGTCGAGTTCATCATCGCTCATGGACGACCACTTGCGCTTGATACCATACACCTTCATGTACTTGCGAACAGTGTGCCGGTGAACATGCAGGACCGAAGCCAGCTTCGAGACGGGGATGCGACGTGATGGCCGGAGTGCCTCTTGCAGATAGGACTCCGAGATGACCTTAGACGGGCGTCCTTGGCGTCCTGTGGACTGCGTTGTGACTGGCTGTGGGATCTGAACTCCCGAGGTTTCACTAATATGGACGCAACAGTTAGGGTCTCGTAGATAAGTAACAGAGATCGCATACCATCCACTGAGCCCATTCTGCATGTTGCCAAGCAAACGTGCGAGCACGCCGAAGTTCTGGGATACAGACAGCAACCAGTCTCTCGGTACAGTATCTTCTGCCTCTACGCCCTGCAGAAGGGAGAGTGCATCGGTCGCGATGCGGTCTAGGTGATGCTTGACGCGGAGGGGATCAGAGTCTTCCTGGGAGGCGACCCTCCGAGCATTGGTGTAGATTTGTGAGAGTGTTCGGACAGCACTTTGGATATTGTATGCCCATGAAGGAGTGCTCTCTGGTGGCGGCAAGTCTGGGATGTCTTCAGCAAGGGACGTCATGACGGGTCGCAGACAACAGGATGCACAAGACGCTCACCTACGCGAGAGCTCGAGCGTCGAGCACGGTACTGCTAGCCGTCGCTAAAGCTCACTTGCTCCTCGTCCACCTCATCATCAACGAGTACGATCCCCCTCTGTTCACGTCCTCATGACTTTGCGGAGGAGACACACACGCTTCTATTTGCCCCGAGGAACGGACATATTTGCTGTCAGTATCATTCCGCAACTCATGCCAATCGGTGGTGCTGACCGGTGATTAGGTTCAAAACACCCTATACAAGCTACATGCCGATCTACTTGGGTTGAAAGGCGGCGTTATGAAGGACCTCCTCGAGCTACCGCAAAGTATGGAAGGGAGGGAGGGACTCACCGACGACAATCCAATTGTGCTCCCTCAGCTGACCGAGAAGGAGTTTGAGCACTACCTAGATTTCGTATACCAAGGGTGAGTACCGCTCGTATGCTACAAGCAGAAACAAACTGACCAGGTGGTTCCAGACATATGCTCCCTCCACACCCTCTTCAGAAGCTCGTTGATGTTCTGAAGGTGTCGACACAATGGGAGGTCGACGACGGTCGGACATGGGCAATTCATCACTTGGAGCATACCGAGAACGTACCTGCATCCCTCCGCCTCCGCCTTGCACTCCGCTATGAAGTCCCGCAATGGGTCGAGCCTGCCTTCCGTGACCTTGTCTTCAACGTCCCGGTGAGCCACTTGAAGCGCGACGACTTGGCAAGCATTGGTTACCCGGTCTATGCGCTAATCACGAAGGTCAAAGAAGCGATCGACCGTGAGCGTCGCGTCCTCGCTCACCTACCACCGGAGCTGAATACACACGATCCTACATGCGCGAACAATGCGCGATGTGCGATGATATGGCGGGAGACTTGGTGGATGAAGATTGGACGACGGCTTTTGGATCCGGATCCGAAGGTGGAGCTTACCTTTGCTGCCGGGCCTGATGCTGTTAGGAACGTCGAATGGACGGGCATGACCGCAGGATGTAGAGAGAAGATGGTGATGGCGGTGACCGGAGGCCAGGGGTTTGCTGGTCCCGAACAGATCTTTGCAGCCGGATTGAAGTCGCTGCCGCAGTACGATGGGCAGAGCTTCGAGTAGAGTTGGCCCTTGACCGGGCTTGTCTGCAGTCCAATATACTCGTGTCTTGGAGTGAGATGTCGGTAACCAGCGTGGGGTAGACTTCTTGCAGCTCGTGTGTCCGGGAGTTCAAGAAAAAGCCGTGTGGTTTGCTCACATCCCAAGGGGTCCGACGTCGACCGAGTCCGTGGGGGTAGGTGAAGACGTCGCTCCGTGGGACGAATGATCGGTCACCGTGGGACTAACAAACGATAATAACGAATTGTATTGAAAGTAAGACTCCGATAGTCCGTGGGACATACAAGTAAGCCGCGCGAGACTAATAGGTATTAATTGTACAAAGTGAACGGTATAGTCCTCGAGCCGATACACATCGTACGCGACCTCCTCGTACGGATGGACCTGTGCGCGCCCTCGACTTGGGATCTCGCCGAATGAATTCTAGTAAGAAGCACGACGCACCTTCTTCAGCTCCTGCAGCACCACGCCCATCTCCACGCCCGCCTCCACGCTCTCCGACTTGGCAGCTGCCGCATGCGGGGCGCACCCGAGCACGAGCACCTCCACACGGTCCTCCTCGACGTGCTCCGGCTTCCCGACCTCCCCGATGACGGGGTTCGCGCCCTCGAGGGGGCGGAACTGTCCTGTCCCGTGCGCCAGCGGTGTCAGTGCGAGTGGGCAGCGCTGGGAGACGCGTCACGCACCGGTGCCGGGGGAGACGAACGCGCAGCCGCCGTATGCGCCGATGCGGCCGACGTGGTTGGGGAAGCGGGCGAAGAGGTGCTGGAGGACGGTCTGTGTGGACGGGCGCGGGGTGAAGAAGACGAGCTTGTATTTCTGCATGGCGGCGTGTCGGATATGTACGTTCGCGCGAACAGACTGCAAACCAGCCCGCCTTGCGTCGTCGTTCACTTGGATCTCAGCAGACTACTGTGATAGCAGCGGGGGGAGAAGGTTAACTCGTACAGTATGTAGGGAACAGGCAAGGGATCTCAGCCACCATAGATTTTGTGGACCGAAAGGCTCAGATTGATGACCGCAGCAGCCTGCTAAATCGCCGACTCCAAAGTAGGACTATTATATTCTTATAGCGTCTGTATTTTATCGCGCGTTGTTTGTGCTATAGTGTAGTGGTTATCACTCGGGATAGAAACCCCGGTTCGAACCGTAGTAGCACCTTGAGCACTTGCTGGCCTAAGTATGTTTTGCAGTGATGACTTAGCGCGCAATGACGCCAGGTCCCAAGGTCAGGCGGACGTTCAACTCGGCCACCACCCTTTCCTTTGCTCTACATCCTACATCTGATCTTCTCTTTCCGAACTCCCTCGCACTCAGCTATCGTCGCGGGATGCAGCGATAGTCTTCGTCGTGGATCGTTGACATCGTACGAGCAAGAATAATTCATGCACTGAAACTGGATGACAACAAGGTGAGCATGCCACACCGTCTGCTGTCTCTTCGAGGATGTCCAAGTAAAAGGGTCGACCCCGCCAAACCGCACAACGACGCGTCTTCCCCCATTCCCAGTGCTCTCCCAGCGAGAGGCGTGGCCCCCGAACCCCCGCAGCGTCCGTCACCCGACGCGCCATCGCTCGAGGTCGCCGTGGCGCGCCTTAAGGCCGGACCTACATCATCTTTTTCTTCACACTACATACCGTGGTTCTTTCCATGCGGCTCTACGATAGGTTTGTGCGCCGGGAGGACACCAGGCGTGCGAACAAAGGCCGAGTCGACATTGGGCTCCCGTGCTCGCTGCGTGCGTGGGGCCCGCAGACGTTCGGAAGCCAAGCTCGGGCAGGGAGAGGCCCACTCTGTCTCGGGCGGTCTCAGACGTGGACTTTTTTCTTTGAATGCGAACGTGACAGTTGCCTGCACTTCGAAAGAGGGGCGGGGCGCGTGGCTCAAAGCGTCCGGGCTCGAGGACGAGGCCCGGGCGTGTGGTTCTGCGCGTACAAGTGGCAGGTGCAGGGGCTGCGTTGCTGGGCTGCGGGAAGACGTGTTTGCGACGCGTGCTTTGGCGGGGACAGGAGATCATATGCGTGGCGGGCGTGCCCGTCCTGAGATTTTATTTTTGTCGTCGTGCGTGTGCTTATCGACTTGCGCTGACGAGTCTTCTTTCCCACTCTTCCCTCAGGTGAGCTGCGTTCACTCAAGCTCGGCGGGGTGGCGGCGTACGTCTCTCGCAGACATGGAGAATGTTTGAGCGACTAGAGGTGTGTCGGGCAGATCGTCCACCGGACAGATGACGCAGCTTCAAGGGACGTCACGGTGATTGTGCAGGCGTAATGTGTCATTCGTCGCACTACGTCGCGCCATCTCGCCTGCCTTTGCGTTGACCGCGGCCGCCATGACCCGAGGTTGTGCGCGCAAGCTGTAGTCAATCAGTAGGCTCTTCTTAGGTCAGTCTGGACGCCAACAAGTGCTGTTTATGGCCTCAAATACATCGCTGCTCGGTGCTTTCCTAGTAAACAAGGCGCGAGTTTTGGTGCCCAGCATGGAGATGGCACGCTTCTGGCAGGATGCGTTAAGCAGCGACACAATACACTCTGCGGCGCAAGGTTGCGCTGCCGGTGACTAGGCAGGAGGTGGCGAACCACCTGCCGGACAGACTTACTTGTGTATCTGGCTTGCTGCAGACACAGTTGTATGCGGTGTGCATACATCACCTCTCACCGCACTCTCAAAGTACTGTACCTCGTGAGGCAACATCTCCAGCTGAAGCTGCTTTTCAACAGTAGACAAACAGCAACATTAACATGGCCGCACTTTTCGGGCTCCTCAAGTACGCGGCCTGGAACTACCTCCCCGGCCTCGCCACCCGCCAGCTCCTCTCGACCGTGCACCAAGCATACCCGCGCGTGTTCGGCCGCCCGCCTCCCCAACGGGGCACCCCGGAGTTCGCCCGCGACTACCGACTGACGTACCTCTTCGTCGTCGTCAGCTACCTCCTCTACACCTTCTACGACGCCGCGACGACCGTGGAGCCCAACTACTACCAGGTGCTCGGCGTCGAGCCCACCGCGGACGACAGCACGCTCAAGGCGGCGTTCCGGCAGTTCGCACGCAGGTACCATCCCGACCGGGTGGGCCCGCAGGGCGAGGCCCTGTTCATACAGGTGCGGGATGCGTACGAGGCCCTCAAGTCGCCTGTGAAGCGCTTTGCGTACGATAGGTGAGTCGAGCCGCAAGTTCTCGTACTCGTGTAATACGAGGTGCTCATGACGCGCAGGTTCGGCCCCGACGCGCTGGAGTGGTCGTGCTCGACCCTTCGGGAGTATATCCGCCACGGGCTCATGCAAGCCTCTGGGTTCTACATCACCTCGGTGGTCATCCTGATCATCCTCTCCACCTCCGGCCGCTCCGGCCCCGTCGCATACGTGAGTAGCGCATATACCCACCACACACGCACGTCCTGACCATATCTGACCCACCCATCGCTCTGGCAGTGGCGGTATCTCATCCTTGCTCTCACCGCCGTGTACGAGATGCTCTACATCCTGAACCCCTCCCCCGCCCCTTCTGCCACCGCCGCCGCCGCGTCATCGCTCTCCTCCGCGCTGTTCGCGGACCCGACGGCGGGCGCGGCGCAGACGAGCCTGTTCTCGTTCCTGTGGCCGCGACGCGTCGCGTACCAGCACGTGCGTTTTTTGCACTCGCTCTTCGTGCTGTCCTCGTTTGCGCTCTCGAACGTCGTGCCCGCGCTCTTCCCCGCGCCGACGCTGGAGATGGAGGCGCAGCACGTCGCGAACGAGGCGAGGCAGATCCTCCTCCAGTCCCAGGCGATCTCGCATGAAGGTGCGTGGTGCCTTCCTTGCCACCCTCTTGAGCCTTCGCCGCAAAGCAATACTGACCTGTGCACCCGAATCCCTCCAGCGACAGCGCAGGTGCACACGCTCCTGCACGCCGCGCGCAACACGCAGGGCACGACGTTCCCCTTCCTGGGCGCGCTCCCGGCGCAGGAGCACGACGACGTCGTGGGCGCGCTCGCGGCCGAGCTCGAGAACCTCCTGCTCGAGACGCAGATGCGCGCGGACGGCGGGCCGCTGAAGAGCGCGGTCGAGAACGCCGTCGAGCGCAGGAAGCGGGAGCGCGAGCGGGAGAGGGAGAGGTGGCCGAGGGGGGCGTTTGGCGCGACGCCTGCGGCGGAGGCGGCGTGGATGCAGCGGCATGGGAATTCGGTGGGCGCGGGGAGTGGGTATGCGTCGCCGGGGAGGATGAGGCAAGGGTATGTGAGGGGGCGGTCGAGGTCGCTTGGGTGAGCTGCGGCTGGAGTGTCGTTGATTGCGCTTCGACTGGATTGGGATATGAACGTGGATTGTGTGAAAATGTACGCTGGATACTGTATGTGCTGTCCGGATTATTCTGATATGTTTAGGAACAGCACTCCGACCTGGACGCAACCTGGACGAGCTGGGTTTGCATGGGACTTAGCGCCGGAATCCCGATTGGAGTCACATCTGATAAGTATGCACTGTAAGATTGTTCGCAAACGCGTATCAACAAGTTGTGTTCTCTTCTTCGTCCTCGACGCAGATATCGCGCGAGGACTGTTTAGCAGCTCTCGTAATGGCGGAGCAGAGATTCAGAAGCAGCAACGTGTCCATCCTGGTCATCAACCCGAACTCTTCAGAGTCCATGACCAAAGGCCTCGAGCCCGTCCTCGCCGACCTCGTCCACCCGAACCTCACCATCCACTACCACACGGGCCCGGAACAGGCACCGCCGTCCGTGAACGACCACACGACCTCCGTCCTCTCCGCCGCGCACACCTTCGCGTCTCTCCTCCCGCTTCTCCACCAGGACGCCGAACAACAACTTGAACACCGGTACCACGCATACCTCGTCGCGTGCTTCTCCGACCATCCCCTCGTGGGGATGCTCAGGGAGCACACGTCAAAGCCCGTCCTCGGGATCTTCGAGGCGTCCGTGATGCACTCGCTCGCGCTCGGGCAGCCATTCGGCATCGTCACGACGGGCGTGTATTGGGAGGGCGCGCTCACGGAGGGCGTGAGGCGCATCTTCGGCTCGGCGGTGTCGGTCCCCGCGTTCGTCGGGGTGGAGACGACGGGGATGAACGCGCTGGAGCTGCACGAGCTCCCGGCGGGGGGCGTCGGGGAGCGAATCGCGGCTGCGGCGGGGAGGATCGTCGCGAGGGGCGCGCGGACGATCGTGATGGGCTGTGCGGGGATGAGTGGGATGGAGGATGCGGTGCGGAAGGGGTGTGGGGGAGAGAGCGTCCGGATTGTGGACGCGGTGAGGAGCGGGGTCGTGACGTTGGAAGGGCTCGTTAGGGCGCAGAGACTTGTATAGTTGGGACGTTGTTCTCTTGGAGGGTCCGGATGAGTCGAATATACCTGGCCTCGGGTCGTCAATCCAGGTGAGAGTGGTGCTCAAGAGGATAGTCGCCATCCTTGGGCACCGCAAGAACATCATCAGTGCTTGGCCACTTGGGACTGTATTGCAGCCCCATCGAGTGCAGGAGAACACCTGATGTGAGACACAGAGTCCCCGGGTGATCTTGCATATCGAAGTCCTATGAATAATCTCAGCGATACTCGCAGCACATTGGTGAGATGTACACACTTCCGTCTCTATAACGTCGTAGCACCGTCGTATCTCGGTACACTCGTGCTGCTCATGAGCTATACAGTGCTGACTACAGGGGGAGTACGCGCCGTCGGTGCAGCCTCATCTTCGGGCGCACAGTCGCAACGCGCCACGAGCAAGTGTATGCAAGGCCTTGCCGAACCCATGGCTATACTTCAGCTTCAGGTAGATGGTCCCTCCGAGCCTGACGTCCAGCAGATGCGTCCCGCCAGCGTCCGTCGCGCGGGTAAAGGTGAGCTGGACACGGCGCTTCTTGTCGCCGAAGGTCTTCGTCCCGTTGAGCCAGGAGTCGAGTCGATACTTGTTACATGAGAACACCGGCTGCGTCGGAGTCTTTGTGGGCTCTGTCATCGCTGGCTGTTCCAGAGATTGTTGCTCCTGCGACTGCAACGTCTCGGACTGCAAGTGCGCAGATCCGGGGATGATGCTGGCGGTGGCCCAAGGGGAGCCGTCGCATTGTCCAACCTGCAGGCGGAACGATTCCCCGGTCGCGGCATGGGTGAACTTGAAGACACCCAGCGGGCCGCCATCGGACAGCCTATGCGCATCCACTCCCGCCGTAGGGAGGGGAGAATCGGCCTCAAAGCCATGCTTGCGCAGCTCGACTTCCAGCCACTTGGGGAACAGGACTCTGAACTCTGGCCCATGACGCTTCGAGTCTGACCCTATCGACGACCGGTGCGACGGCGGGCGGTGCGAGATGTATATCTGCTTCCACTCTGCAGTGATAGGGCTGCCGCTGAAGGAGAGGACATGCGGCGCCCAGTCGATCTGCGCGAGCCGGTACCTGCGGCCCAGCCATTTGAGCTGCCCGCGCACGATGATGCCGACGTGGTAGCGAGGGTACTTGAATTTGGTCTCGTGCTGTCGATAGCGTCGGAGAAGGAGCCCGACGCACGAGCTGGTCGCGTCGTCCCAGCACGCGAGCGCGCAGACGGCGAGGACCGAGGAACCCTTGTGGCTCTCGATCACGAGCATCCGCGAGCGGGCGCCGTGGCTGGTGAAGGACATGTCAGGAGAGGGGATCACGTAGGTTCCGTCGGCGGTGGTCCGTGATCGCTGCATTGTGTTGATGTCACAATCATGAAATCAGTATAGATTCGGTAGTCAGCCAGCGCACGAACATACCTTGTCTGATGCATCTAGACTGCCGGGCTGTACCCCAAGCGTGCGTAGGATGTGTTTGACAGCGGTTGGGACAGGTAAAGGCCTCATGGTCCCCGAGTTGCGGAAGGACGCCGGCGATGGCGCGAAGAGATGGCTGTCGTCGTGGAAATTGTCGAAGGAGTATCGCTCGCGGAAAGGTGTGGCGTGGATCGGGAGTACGTTGCCCCAGGCAAACAGCGTCTGGTCAGAGGTCCGTTTGAGAATTTCCTCTTGGAGCCGCCAAAAGGCACGAGTGCCTTCGCCGTATATCGTCGCCATGTGGACGCCGAAGATGCCCATGAGCGAGTATGCTTGATCCTCGATCCTCGTCGTGCTGCGATTCGATGCCCACCACATGCGCCGCGCAACGCTCACGTCCGACACTCTGCGCCGGAATGTGAGGACATCGGCGTCGATGCCGGTGATCTGCTCGAGCAGTGCAGCCAAGCTGGCCTTCGTCCCCAGCACCTTCCAGTCCTTCGAGAGAAAGACCAGGCTCCGCGGGGCGATGAGCTCCTGGAGGGTCCAGCCGCGCGTGAACCACTTGCTAGAGCGGAAGAGCGAGCCTCGTGGCGTCAGACCGCCCCAGCTGGGCACATCAGCGAGGTAGGCGTAGCAGACCAGTGCGTGTGAGTACCACGAGAACATAGAGTTCACGGCCTCGGAGAGCTCGGCGCTGCTTGAGCGGTCGATGCAGCAGGTGTCAATCCAGAGCCATTCGTAGCCATGCAATTCTGCAAGCTTGCAGCACTCTCTGATCTTCGCGGATGCCCTGGAGCGCGGGGTGTCGTCGGTCTGAGGTGACCCGGCTGCGAGGTCGGACGAGAGGGCTCGGAGTTCCTGGAACGACATCTCCTGTTCCTGCCATACGTGCGACAGAATGGCGTAGCCGCTCTTGACATCGCACGGACTGTTGAAGTGCTTGAGCTCTCCGGTACTCGTGCGGAGAAGCCACATGGTCAGTCTGATCTCAGAACATCTTGATTAGTTGCGGTTTATGCCCGGGATAACAAAGTGAAATGCTCATACCAACGATACCTCACTTGGGCGCAGTCGGAGACCCAGATATCGATGTCTGGCCTGCGCGAGGTATGAACTTGAGCTTGTAGTAGATCGATCGATGCAGGCTGCGGCTGGTCGTTGTTGAAGGGAAGAAAGCAACAACTCGACATCATGACTAAGTACTGGCATCAATCACAGCCACAACCCGAGTCGAGCCCAACCACTCAGCCGCGCGCTATGTGATCCAAAAAGTTACTTGCTTGAGAGCTAGAAATATGGTAAGTACATACACCGTGCATCATCCTTCTGACAGCATACAGGAACTCTACAACCGACGTCGTTGCCGGTCGAAGATCGTGAGAGCGACCACCGACCATCAAGATGCCAATGCCATGCAACAACAGGCCTGCAGGCCAAGACACTTACTTCCGATCCGCATGGTATGCCTCGAGACGATCCAGCACTCCGGGGAACTGACACTTGGGCCAGAGAGCCGCTGCAGCACGTCGTCGGCACGCATCGACGTCGAGGAAGGGGAAGAGAACATCGATAATCATCGCGGCGTAGACCTCGCCCTCGCAGCGAAGGTCGGCGATGTTCAGATACCGCAGGCGGTTCCCGATGTAAGGATACGTCTCGGCATTCGCTTCATCCGCCTCGGTGATGAACAGGCCGCCCAAGTGGAGGGTGTGAATGGAAGGGCAGCCCTGCGCGAGCGTCAGAAGAGACCGAGCGGTAGGACCTATCTTGTCCATGTAGAACTTGACCTCGAGGTGCTCGAGGCGCGGCAATCCTCCCACGAGGAGTGCGATGTCATCGTCGTAGACGGGACGGCTTATAACGTCGACGGACAGCTCCCGGAGACCGTCGAGGGCAAAGAGAGGCTGGATGGTGGCCGCAAGGATGTGCGTCGCGGATGAAAGAACCTGCCGGCCCAACCTCCAGACTAGACGACGAAGGCGAGGGAAGCGTTGAGCCACGGCTTCTAGTGTACGGCGGTATGACTCGGTCTTGGTGTAGTCGGGATGGTAGATGGAGAGGTCTCGGAGATGGGGGGAGTTGAAAAGTTTGAGCTCGGCTCCGTGATTGACATTCGAGATGGCGAGGGCACGAAGGCTGGCGAAGCCTGGAAGTATGGTCGGTAGCAGGTCGGCTGCGATTTTGATCCCGAACGAGCAGTCTCTGAGTCGCGGAAGGGAAGACAGCGCCGCAATGAGGTTCCGGCTGGCTACACCAGTGCTCATGGTGATCATGGTGAACACTTCCAAGTGCGGGAGCATTGCGACGGCAGCCAACGCGTCGGAGAAGACTTGGCTTGAGGTCTCGGCGACACCGTGCGGAGCCATCATCCAATCAAGGTCTCGACGCATCCACGGCTCGAATAACTCGCCCTCGGGGTCGTGGCGCATGTAGCTCTCAGACTGCAGCCTCAGATGGGTGAGACGGTTATTCTGCGCGAAGAGACCGCCGAAGAGCGTGCCGATGTGGTCGTTCACGGAGCTTAGAGGCTGATTTGGGAAGGATATCGTGAGATCACGGAGAGAAGGGCAGATGAGGAACGTTGGATCGGAGGTGTAGGGAGGCGTGACGGGTAGTTTCAGCTTTGTGAGGGACGGGAGAAGAGGGAGCCCAGTTCGATGCAACAGATGCTCCAGGGAAAGCGGGTCCAACGTGATTCCTCTGGGAACTTTGATACGCTCCGACGGGTGCTCCCATTGCATTCCTGGTCTAGGAAAGTCCAAAGCACGGATTCGGCGCGCGTATTCCCAGAGACGAACAATCTCGTCGTCCCGCGTCGGTCCGCGTAACGTCTGGAATTCAGAGATCAGTGAGCAGTTGACAAGATTGTGAGATACGACGCATTATACAGCGTCCGACAGCCATCAACGTGTGCAGAAGAACGAACATACGGAGACATCTTCCTAACCAAGGCAACCCTGGCACGGGTCGTTCGCGAACTGAGGAACTCGACTCACCAATGAATACGAGGGCTGTGTTTCCTCGAAATCTTCGGCCGCGTTCACCGGACCAGCCTGAGGAACCATTTCGCAGTTCGACAGAAGCCTGAACAACGGTTCGATATCTGGCATGTCGGCCCAGAGCACTCGCATCGCGGGGTCGTGAAAAAAGCGGCTGACTTGCGCTAGGCTGAGAAGGATCGACCTCCGCTCGGACGCAGGTTCGGCGAAGACATGCTCGACAATCTCGTGCACGATTTCTGGGAGTGAGAGGGCGCGAGCAGTGGCCATGAAGAATCGGATGGTGGTGGTCGAGAGAAGAGGTGAGCTGCTGGTGTTAAGGGGCCTAATAGAATGGTATGTGGTTTCCGATTACTATGCTATAGGTGGAAGTCGCACAACATGATCGATCTTATCGTCACTAGTATCATGTATGACTGGAATTATCCGGGATGTAAGCTTGAACCTTGCCAATCGACTCATATAGTATGGACGGCTCCATTTGCGATCCTCCAGGGAGGAGGACTTCGAAGTTCGCTGGTTGATAATTCGATAGATATCGAAGGTAGCTGCACAATTTCTCGAAGGTCTGCGACCCGGGAACAACCTCGCCTAGCATCTATCGTCATGCTGACACCGACGCATAGGCTTTCACAGCAGAGTGTCTCGATGAAAAACCACCCCGGCCGGGATCGGTCAGGAGGACGCTACGCCAGCGCTGTCGCGAGAGGATGCCTTGCTCGTCACACGCGAATCCGTTGTCGTTCAATGCGTAGTAGGCCAAGGAGGAGTGACGCGTTCTGGGCGACCCAAATATCACCGCGCCTCAAGCTTCGCGGAACGGCATCTGTGGGCGAGTGGACGAGCGGACATGTGCACACGTGAAGGGCTTGGGATCCAACTCGGAGCCCGTGAGGGAGTATGCATAGAGAGTAGGGAGTCCAGATGAGGAGTAGACTGTAGTCCTCGCGGTACGGCGGACGTGATACGTGCCATCCTCTATACGGCCTGCACAGACTATTCCAACGGTTGATTTTGCGTATCGTCGAAAACGGTCCCATGCCACATCGGGTACCTCGCCATTGAGTGCCTATGGTCAAGCACGCAGTCAGTAAGAAGCACTTGAGCAGACATGACTGACTGCTTAAGAGCACCTCGTGTACTGCACACACAACGCGAACGGGCTCTTCCATCGGATCCGCCCGTTCACGCATACGGAATTGGACACTCACAAATCGATACATGTCCTGTTCATTCAACGTAGAACTTTCACCATTTCCCCCAACATCTACTAGAGGTGGTAGTAGCTTGAATAACGGTTCGAGGGTATCCGGTTCCGCCCACAGGGCTCGGAGGCTAGGATCAGAGAAGGACTTGCCATTCACGCGAGCCATTGAAGCGAGGCACTGGCGACGCTGCTGAGGCATACATGTCAAGTCCGAGATGATCAGGTCAGCGATCTCTAGTACGATGTCGACGCAGAGGAGAGCACGTAGAGTAGCTATGATGGGGGTTGAGAACGAAGACTCACAGCGTCCCTCCAGCCCGCGTTGGCGCCTCGGGCCTCTGCAACATGGCTTGCACACTTACCACGACGATGTAACTCTTTATGCTGGGTTTACTCACACGTACCCTCATGCGCACACATTTCAGGAACGTACCGACGGCTGCTCAAACGACGCCCAAACGACGCCCGGTGTCGAGAAGCGGGATGGTTTCCATCCATATGACCAGCAACGCTCTCCACGGACTATGACCAACATCCCACCCACCCTCATCCCCTCAGCGGTCTATTGTGAATCACAAATCGCAGTTGTTGCACGAATGGCATCATCATCGACCTCGGAGCCGTTCAAGGAACGTTGGATTCCCGGCCCTGACGGGATTGAGTTCTACACTCGAACCTACGCAGCGTCCTCCCCCAGGGCAATTGTCGTCTTCGTGCACGGAATTTCCGGACACTGCGCACGGTACGAGTGGATGCACGGGGTTTACGCGTCGCGCGGCATCACCGTGTTCGCGTTCGACCAACGCGGGTTTGGGCGCACCGCGCTCGACGCCGAAGCGAAGACCGGGCAGAGCCTCTACGGCAAGACGAGCTGGCGCGAACAGCTCAGCGATATCGACTGGTGGGTGAAGCACGTCAAGGATCAATATCCGGCTCTTCCGGTTTTCCTCATGGGACACTCGATGGTTCGTACTTCTTCTGATGCTGTACAGGATATTCCGATCTGAGTCTGAACCTCTGCAGGGCGGCGCGCTCGCACTGGCATTCGCCACGCGTGTATCTGAGCCTCCTTCCAAGGGGTACCATCTCACTTCTTTTTGGGGTTATCGCATCTAGTCCGTTTATCCTTCGAGCGACGCCCACTGCTAAGCACGTGCGGATGATCGGATGGCTACTGAGTCTGGTGCTCCCGAACCTCATCGTGCATACGCCTATCAATCCGAATGTGAGTAACCTCCTTCCTCTGCGCGAATTCGTGTTCTGATCAGTACCTTCAATGCAGAATCTCTCGCGTGACCCTGTCAGGAATCAAGCGAACGCTGACGACCCTCGTATCATCCACAAGGGGTCGTTGCGGATCCTTAACGACATGCTCAGCGGCGTGAGTACATGGATCTGCAGTATTCCCGTCCGCCTCGCTGACTTGAGTCTTTCAGGGAGAAGAGTTGCTCTGGAACGACTATAAAAGTTGGCCTAAGAACTTACCGGTATGTTAACTATGTTGCGTGATTGGATAGAGATGTAGAAGCTGAAACATACCACTGACAGCTTATCAGTCTGCACGGTACTTCAGACCGGGTAAGTCCAATGCCCCGCACTGAGCGACACCGACGACCGTCCCGAGCAACGTGTTTCATTGCGGCCGATACCTTTTGGACCCGAGCTCATATCGATGTCTTGTGTGCAGGTCACCTCGTTCAGCGCATCCGAGGAGTTCTCCGGCAAAATCCATGCGAGCGACAAGACGTTCAGGCCATTTCTGGTGCGTATCCTTTCTTAGAGACACGATATACGCGAAGTTGAACCGCACGCTCCCTCGGCCGCAGGGCGGATTCCATGAGCTCGCTTACGAGCCAGACGGCGTGAAGGAGAGGTTTGTGGACGAGTGCACGGACTGGATTTTTGAGCGTGCCAGATATCTCGACGGCACCGAAACTGCGATACCGGAGGATGCTGCTGGCCCGTGACTTTAAGAGCTGGTATGTCGCTCGTTGGTTTCATTTGTATGACACGAGGAAGCTGAAGTGACTGGAGTATGTTGGTGTACCACCTAGGTTACGATAGGTCCACTATGAACAATCCTCATCGTCGCGTCTAACGGGACTCAGGAACGAACCACCTACCCGATTTGCTGGCCAGTCTTCGAACGCTTCTATGTACAAGTGAGCTTACTGCTCCCCAGCAGCGACTCCGCATGTCACTACCTTGGCGACACCTCCCAAGTTGAAGAGACCTATACCCTGCCTTGGCCGCTCGGCATGGTGGCATCCGAGTCATTTAGGTGTTCGTACGAAGCCTCGTCTGTCCGCGCCGCTGTAACTACATGGCCACGGCCTCGCCGGCTATATCGCCCGGTACGAGTGGGCCCCTGGGCTGTATGGGTCTCGTGGCATCTGTGTTCGACCTCGACTCAGGATTTTGGAGCTCGCAGCACTCGATTCCAAGATCAGCAGCTAGGAGAGCAAGTACAGGAAGACGTGTACAGAGCCACTACATGATCCGGAAACATCGAGTGGTGGCTGTGATATTTGGAAGAGTCGACGACTCTGGGTCTCCCTGGTGGGACGCTCCAAGGTATGTGATAGTGACTTTTTCGAATCTTATCCTGACAAGCCGCATGATCATCGTGTCGGACATAAGGGGGCGCATTTTGTCCTGGGTTCGTGACAAGCACTTCGTGGTTGCCGGTAGAAGAGAGCGTCGAGCTTGTTTCAGACCTGGTAGCGACGAAGCGACAAGCCCTTCCGACCCCCTATGGTCCCTCCCCGAGGATCGCCTGCTTGTTCGGTATGCTCACCAGCCACGACTGCCCTCCGCTGGTTATTCCGGCGCCGCGGTGCTAGTGAAGTCGAAGGTTAGCACGCGAACGCGTGATCCTGGATCACTAACGGACAGCCGCACTAGATTCTCAGACTTCAACGCATGTTCAGGAGTCGAGCGTCGCCAATGCTAGATAGTCCTTGCGCTTAATTGAAGGCGTGCGCGGCTTGCTCGGCAGGGTATGTATCGATCGCCCTTAATACGCAGCCAACTGTTGTATTGGGCATCCCAAGCTCAAGAACGTTCCGCGAGGCCCAAGCGAGGCCGTGCGGCTCGGCCCTCCTGCTGTCTGCACCGTAGCCCAAGGTCGCTCGATTGGAGCAGTCGGAGATGGAGGAAGTCCGCTTACGCAGGAGCGCTGGGTCACTCTCCTTGGACGACGGCGAAGGAGAGGCTGTGCGATCCTTCTTATCGGTTCACCCTTGTGCTTTCTCCTCCCTTATGTCCGATTCTCACATGTGTCACGTTGGTAGGCTGGCCGACCAGGTGAGAGCACGTCCCTCCTATCTGAACTTGAATGTGATTGCGTCCGGAGGCTTCGACGACAACGCTGACCCGCGTTGGTTCCTGTGACAAGTCACCTCTTCTGGGGCTTCGCGGGAATTCCCGGAGGAGATCATCGCGAGAGACAAGGAGTATCTTCCCTTCGAGGTACGCCCATTAGTTGATATGCTGGCCTGGTTTGTTCGAACCGACGAATGACTACGAAGAGCTAGTTAACGAGTCCACCAGTACGAAGGAGAAGGTCATGCACGATCAAACCTCATGAATACTGAAGCACGTCTGGAATAACGACTGCACCCGCGCTCATGGTGAGAGCGTACCTTCTTCGCTAGAGCCGCGGCACCTCACGGTTTGGTGAGAGTACCCCAGATTGAACGAAGGTTACGCTTGGTCGTCGGTTGAGCGGGATAACCTGTGTGCCAAGCCCGTCGGAAGGCCCGAGGCGCGTTCGAACTTCATCTGCATGGCTCGCATCCAATCTTTCTCCTCTTCTATAGGACGATGGAACTAGTGCCCTGGCCGGTTCGCGGCAACACCCATGTATCGATCCGGCGTGAGACGTCCCTCCCAGCCCAGAAGGGAGGACCAGTCGCACATAAGTGCACAGCGTTCCTCGGAGTACCACCGTGTAAGCATACACCCTTCAGCTATGGTCACCGTAGTGGAAGCACACCTCGTCTCCGGTATCATCGAACTCATCCTGTACGGTGTATTCTTCGTCCTGTCCACCGCCTCCCTCGGTCTACTTGTCCGCCGCCATCGAGACACTGGCAGTCTCCCAGGAAGGCCCAGCTGCCAAGGTTGCATGCAGGTGCCAGCATGCATCTGCCTTCCGCTGTGGAACTCGCCTCTCGTCGTCGCGAACGTTCTCCTGTTGGGCACAATCACTGCGGTAATCGATTGCACTCTATCCAATTACCTGCGTGTACTGACGACGAGTCACGTTGTAGCATTGCGCGACCACTGCTCAAAGGCTTATTCTGGCATTCGTCTATCATGACGAACAGGAGCAGGAGACCGTCTTCCTCAATCTCCTGAACGAGAGGACGCAGGTCATCAGGCTCGTGCTCTTGTTTCTGGACATGTTCATTGGCGACCTCGTCATAGTCCGTTACCGCTTCGTAACCTAACATCTAGGGACTGACGCGTCACTCCCACCCTGCAGACATATCGCGTATGGTTGGTATGGGAGCGCCGTGTACGCATCATCGCACTTCCGACGTTGACTACCGTGGCACTCCTAGGTGAGTCCAACCGACATGAATCTGTGTACCTCGATACTTAGCCCGCCGTCGAAGCGACTGGCATCGGGATGATATACCAGTTCCTGGTGTCCACGCCCACCGGAAGTGCCGTACTTGCTCCTGCCGTCACTGGCTGGATCACGGCGTACTGTGTAATGACATTCCTGTGAGTGAGCATCCGGTCGGTACGCTTGCGCTCGACTGATCCTCACGCTTGCCTCAGCACGAACATCTACGCAACAGGTACGGCCTTGAATATTTCGTCCGTGTATCACTACCTGTCCTCATGACTCACCGCTCCAGTCGTGATCGCATATCGTATCTGGGCCACCAATCATTCGTTGAAGAGTGCAGGACTGTACAATGGGAGTCGCAGCTTACTGGTATGTCGCCTCGGCATCGCGTGTGCTCCGGATATTCAGCTCGAACTGAACTACCTGGACAGGAAACGATGGCCATTTTCGTGGAGAGCGCAGCGCTATACACGTATGTCACCCGTTAGTGTGGGTAAACCAGGAGCCAAGACTCACTACCGTTGTTTTCAGCGCTTGGGGAATATTCTTCGTCGTCGCGTATGGGATGAAGTCGTACCTGAACATCATAGGCACAGGATGTGCGCCAACGGTCCTCGGCGTTACCTTCACGCTCATCACAGTCAGGGTCGGACTGGGATGGGCACAAGGATCCAGAGAATCCACCAGCAGCTGTGGATGCGGACGTCCTTCGCAGGCTCGCAGCGGCGGGCGAGCGCCGGTCATCCCACTGACAGCCTTGTCCTTCGCAGGCCCCACCCACAGTACCCCCGAGGACATCTCGCTAGCGTCTCCGCAGAAGGGCCGTCACCGTCCCTCCCTCTCCGAAGTATGTTGAGCGGGATGCGCAGATTGCGGGACAGGCGGCCAATAGTACTTGACCCCGTTCCCCACTCGTACTTATCCTCTGACTGTATATGGAAAATGATGAACTCCATTTGATGGTACAATTTTGAGGGACCGTGCCACCGCACCCCTACTCACCGTGATCGGAATGTGGGACAAGCGAAGCCGTGGCTAGTGAGCGTTGTGGTGTAGTAAATAAGTACTTGAACGGTTGAAGGTAGGTAGAAGGCATGACATCCAGATATAATAGAATGTGGTCAGCGAGTGTTGTCGGGCATTTGGCACAGTGGTAGCGCGCACGCTTCGCATGCGTGAGGTCCAGGGTTCAACTCCCTGAATGTCCATATGGCGATATGGAACCTTTTTTGACATGGACTGTCTTTTGAACATGAGTGAGAAGATTCACGTACAGAGCATCGGTCAAGAGAGGACGTACTCTGTACTCATCATCCAAAGGACACAGCACGACGACGGACAAGAACGGATGAAATAATTAGTCACTACTGACTACCAACCTAGAACCGCTTGCTATCATAAATCCCGCCACCGAAGCCCTGCATGCTCCTACCCACAGACCCAAACGCCCCGGGGCCGAAGCCGCCCCTTGCCTGCTTGAGTGCGTACGTCCTGTATCCGTACAGCGCGCCCGCAGCGATCCCGACAAAGAAGAGGAGCTTGATGAACGTCCAGCCCCAGCCCGAAGAGCCCGCGACGCCGCCGAGGCCGGGCTTCTTCGAGCCGGTCAGTTTGTCCCGCTGCTGGTCGGGGCTGGAGAGGATCGCAGAGTACGTCGTCACGGAGATGATGCTGCAGGAGAGAATGGGTCAGGAGTGAGGATCGTGGCGGGAGGACAATGAACGTACTCGTGGTTGTCGGAGACGTCGCCGGTAAGGGCGGAGAAGCCGACGTAGGGCGCGAGCGGGAGGGTTACACCGTAGACGGTGAAGCATTCAGTCCATTCGTCCCCTAGGAGCATCCGCAGTCAGCGTGGTGTACGGGGGTAGGCTTCCTTTTTAACTGCCGACGTACAGGCTTTGTATTGCATCTTCACGTTGAGGTACTGCTCACGGAGGTACGTGATTTTCATCTTCGTGGCGACGTTCGTGCGACGGAAGTTCGCCTGTGCATGCGCGGGGTCAGCTCAGGAAGCTGTGATGAACGACGTTAGGAAACCACTGACAGAGCACGCTCCGAGCTGGTGCTTCTCGCCGTCGTGCTCCATGTCGTACTCCATCTCGCCGTCGCCAAGCATCGCGGAGATGCGCGGGAATGAGTAAGGGTGTCGCGAATTCGCGTACGTGTCGAGGAATATACCGAGGCCGTCGAACTTGTCTGTCATACGCACGCGGCATGAGAACACAAGGAGACGGCGGGACTGCCCTGCTCCACTCACCGATACTGCCGAATATCGGCCCTGGTTGTGCGCGACCCTTTGTGACCCAGACGGCGAGACCGTCACCGTAGAGGTGGTTGTTGTCGCCGGAGATCTACCGTCCACATAGTTTGCTCAGCGAGCGCGGAGAGTGACAGATGTTCTGCAGCGGCATACCTTGAACTCAACTTCGAGTACCCAGTTGGATGCTGTCAGTGGGACGCGAGACCACAGCCAGCCCTGCGACGCGTTCATGAACAACCGTCGGTAGCCAGATTTTATGCACGAGTTTACATACCATTTGCGAGGGTTTTGCGCGCGTGAGACGGACGTGTTTGTTCGTGTTCTGTGTCGAGATCAGCACTGGTACGCGAACGTGAGCGCTGACCACGTACAACGTAGGCATCGCCGCCGAAGTCCCACCATCTACAGAGTGGTAGGGTCAGTGGGATATGTAGACATGCATGGCTATCACAAACCGATTTTGAAGGTCCTGGTCGATATATGGAGGGTATATTGAATGTGTACGGAGAGATACGGTCTGGAAGGGTGAAGAGTCAGTCTACGATCCTGTCCTCAGTATACGCAATTCAAGCATGTGCATTTGGCAAAGAGCTAGCTTGTCTTTGCGGACCGGGGCTATTTGGATATGCACGAGGACAGTGGCAGTAGATGTTCGCGGCCTTGCTGAGACTCCACTATTCTGCCCGGCCAATACGCTCAATTCCAATACCATGCACGACCGCACGACTGGCCCACCACATCTCCGAAGAGGTGGCAGACTGCCGAGCTGACGGAATGTCACGCGTTGAGAGAGCGTTCCGAAGTCCCGCGAGATGAGCCTCATCAAAAGCCACCTCACCATGCCAGCACTGTCCCAGCTGTCCCTCAACCCAAAGCCCCCCTCCTGAGCTTTCGCTCACACATGAATCCATCCGATCCGTGACAGGCACACACTGTCGCGAGACACAAGTGCGTCGAAGCCGACCTGCCACCCCACTCCCTCCCAGCTCTGAACAGGCGTCCTATGCGCCTCCCGGTAGAAGATGACTCACCCTGTCAATTGTCCTGTTCGCAAGCTTCGTCTTGTCATCCAGCGCCGCGAGGATACCCAGAGGTAGGAGGGTCAAGCAGTAGATGATACCCTTGAAGAACATCCTTGATACAAGTCAAACCAGCCGTGCAAGGAACGTCGAATGAGCGAGATAACGCTGAGCAATAGTTAACGTAGAAGTACAAGCCGAAAGCAAGGCGAAGAGTGGTAGTATGCTGGCCAGGTGGCAGTCTGTGGCAGAGCGTAAGTCCAACAAATGATCTGAGATCCCGCATAGCCCACGGTGTCCGGGGTCACAAATTGTTCTACCAGCGCTCAAGCGAAGTCACTCAAGGTCTCATGCATGGCACGGTCGTACTACTTCCATACTTAACCAAACTTAACCACGTACTATCACCCTGGCAGTACAATCCACGTTCTCCTAGGGCTTCAAGATACAGTTCATTCTAGTCGGTAGCCTGTGGGGCAAATTCTTCTCCAAAGTGGACGCAATGCAACTCTGCGATCCACGTGGCGGCACGGTAGGTGACTAGGACCGAGTCATATCCTCTGCAGACTGCCACCTGTACACTTATTCGAGTAGCTAAAAGTACCTTCTTCCTTCTTGCAACGTTGCCATCATTGCCTACGTCCTCTCCTTCTCACCACCATGGACTGCGACGACAAATCGGGCGAAGAGTACGCACGCCTCGTAAGGCTCATTGCGATGGCCACGGTAGCCCTACGAGGGCACCGGCAAGGCACATACTAAACGGCCGTCAAACGCGTTGTCCGAGACGTGACTCCAGCGCAACAAGTCGCGTCAGTACTGCAGACACGTCACAGCCATGATTCCTCCGCATCGACGCCCCGGTCCGACCTCGCTGTCGCATTCGCCATCCTCCCAGACTCCGAAGCCGTGCAGGGCCTCGTACTGGCTACGCGCGATTGTGCGGCTCAAAACGCGGTAACCACACATCGGCTAACATCGAGCATGACTGGCGTCAAGATACTTGAACAGGCAGAGGGTCGCAGGTAAGCCTGATCTCTCTTGTGGCAGTCCTTTTGCTGAACGCGGGAACGAAGTCCCGACGATCATAACAGGGATATGTACACCGTATATCGCTCATTTCAAGACGGAACCCTGAAAGTATCCGAGTCTGGATTTAAGCTCTTCACCTTCGTCGTCTCTCAAGCCTATCCAAAGATCGCTGACCGCCTGCTCATAATGCGCCAGCTGTGGAAGACATGGCTGCATCCCAATGATCCCATGGACCTCTTCAACTGCGCCTCCGTATACCTGGAGTCCTCGCTCCCGTGGACGGTGAAGGTGTACCACGTCGAGACAGCAATCAAGCTCGAGACCTGTGGCGTTCCCCGCCCCGAGCGCAGCCCAGGCGGATTCTTCCGCTACACCGTCACGGGGCAGGACTTCTCGAAGTGGATCGACGCGTTCGCTTCGACATACCGCGAGCTCGAGAATGTGCTGCTCCATGAGTCCAAGACCGCACACAAGGGACCGCTTTCTTCCGGCGACGTGTGCATCGCTACCGTGCAGCTGATCGTTCTCAACGGCTTCCTCCAGTCCGGGTTTATGGAACGGCTCCTCAAGGACTGGGGGTTCTCAGACAGGGTCTCGGGATTTGGCCAATCAAGAACATATCACCCGTGCGTGGCTAGCGAGGACTGCGAACATCCTTCCCCCCGTCCCCCGGTGCAGGAACAACCGAAGGCGAGCACGACTGTAGTTGGCAGCAGTTCGGATGACGGTGAGGTTCCTGCAGACTGTGACTTGAGCATCGACTCAGAAGGGAGCGTCAGTGGTGAGCTTATGCATCATCGCTTGCGGAGGCGATACTCACCCGAAGTCCAGGCGACGCCAATTATGACCCTTCCACGAAGCCACACGGATCGGACTTGGACTCTACATCATCGACCTCTCTGAGTTCTACTGCGTGCAGCGAGTCGGTGCCAGAGCCCAGTGCCCCTCAACAAGACGGCTCTACAGATGAAAACCGTGACCTAGTCAGTGGTGGATCCTCAGGCTCAAGCGGTGAGTGAACCCTTTGCACTGCGGCTTGTGGAACAATGCTGATCTACAGCACAGAGGACGACTCTAGCCTTTCCGAAGAGGACAAGGAACTCTCCGCGCTGTTAACCTCATTAACTTCTCATTACAAATCTCTTGCGATCGAGGAAGTACCAGAGTTCAAAGGCACTCCGGCCACCGAGGAGCCTGCCGCTCCGATCGAGAAGGAATTCCAGACGTCGGTACGCTCATGATGCACGATGCCCGCTCACTGGCGCCTTGTACTCACGCGTTCCACAGTCACACCAGAAGACGTCCGCGCGGTCGAGGAGCACGCTGCCGCACACCTAGGCCGGCACCTCAAAGCGCTCGTGTCGCCCCTCGCCTCGAGCCGCGCTCTCATCATGCAGCTTCTCATTTTGAAGCGGCCCGCGTTCCCAGAGATCTACCACATCTCCGTGCCCGCCTCGACCCTGCGCTCTCATCCCCCGTCCCAGAAGACGAGCGGGAGGCGTTCCTCGACAGCGTCGTGGAGCGCATTCCAGAGTCTACCAATAGCAAACGCGGATGGAGCCGAAAGCGCACGGCGCGCGACTGGCTCTTCAGACGACTGCTGGACACGCCTGTGTCGGGCATGAGCGCGGCAGAGCTGGAATACACGCCTGTGGAGCCGAACAAGAAAGGTAGCGGTGTTGATCCCATGCCTAGGGTGCATCCGGAGGCAGCCACAATGGGCCTTGCATGCATGTTCTTCTCTGGTAGGGCTCCGAGGTAACCATCAGGACGGACGACGAGAAACCAGCCGAGGAGAATCACATCCCTACCCCCACCCCAGAAGACCAAGACACTCGCGGAACACTCGAACGAATATTCTGCGTCGGTGACCGTTTCTCTCTGCACGAAGCGGTGTAGACTACACGAACGAACTTGCTGACCCACCTACCACACAGACATACGAACTCGTCATCGGTCTCCCCGATGCCCGCAGATGCTGCTGGTGCTGCTGGCGCCTCCGCCAGTGGCTCAACAACTGCGACCCCAGCAGCCGCAACAACAGAGGCGAATGGACCGACCCGATCATGGCCTCTTCGTGGTACTATGGCGCAGAGTCAGCCACCTCGGACTCCGGAGCGGGGCCGCCCAGTCCGAACTTTCTCCTTTCTGGCAGCAACGCAATCGTGCTGCCGTGGATCCCGCCTGCGGAGGGCATGGGCGTGCCTGTGGAGTTCCTGCGGGTACTGTCAGAAGAGCTGCTGGGGATGCTCAAGAGCGTGGCTACACGCCATGCTGATATGGAGCAGCCAGAAGAATGTGTCATCGCTTGAAGCCTTCGCTGCAGTCGACGCTTGCTGGACGTCGCGCCGGTAGGCAGTGTTCACGCTGCACCCCAAGACCTGGTCAATAACCGAACGCGCCGACTTCCGACTACAAGACAGTGAAAGGGCGATATCGCCGCTCTTAGACAGGAAATGAGCCCGAGCCTCACTCAAGCCTCACTGCCAGCGCTGTCACAAGAGGAACCAGTTCGACGTCCCGAAGCTAGTACTTACTTACTCGCGCTATGCTAGCGTGGATCAGGGTTGCATTCCTCCCCCGAGTCGTCGCCGATCACAGCGTTCATGCCATAGCACCCCTTACCAACTTCCATGTCATCACGTAGTTTCGACGTCACGGTCAAAAAAAGGAGTTCCGAGTGTCCATTCCACAAACTTCAGTGTGACTCGGATGTCGAGCCCACGAGAGGACCCTCTCACTCCCGAGTCCGCCGATTCCGTACCGCGTGCACCTAGAGAGTTCATTTGATCCACCATACCTCGAGACTCGGACCTCCCACAGTGAAAGCTGTAACGGGTTGACATATATCCGAGCGAAGAAGCTGACGCGCTGAAGAGTCGAGGATATCCTAGCACATTGTCGGAGCGTAGCACCAGCCATGTCAGCCTGATACCGAAGAAGACAATGAACAAAAAGGAATGAGCAATAAGCGCTAAGCAATGACATAAAGATACAACCAGCATAGACACAATCAGAGCATCGATGTTAGTACTTGTACAATATGACGGGCCCTTCGCGGCATAAGGCGTCTAGTACGAGACAAGTCGGACGAGTGCTGATGAACTGCATCAATGGGCTTGAGGGCTTGGAAGTCGACATACTCCATTTTCCCTGAGGCGAGGATTTTCGGCCGGGTTGTAGACAGACTACGGGGAGTGCTCGAACCGAGCTCACTGCTCACGCGCCCAGGGACGAACCCTCCCCTCAGGAGCGGACAGGGCTCAGTATGCTAAGAGCCTGCATATTGCCCTGACGCATCGTGCGTGTAGGTCTGGAGGTACTCAATGCACCTCACTAGCCCGGCCGTGGTGCAAGAAGTTCACGAACTTTGCACGCAGCCGGTGGTACACCATAGAAGCGCGGCTGACATGACCTGCCAATACCGGTTGTTAGCGCACTCTCTCAGAGCATGCGAGGGACACGTACGACGCTGCGGTAGAGGTTGTGGGTGTGCAGCATTGGTGATGCCGCGTAAGGGCGTAGAGGACTGCGGCGCGATGGCCGCTAGTGAACCTCGGGATTTCTTTGTGGCGGTAGCCGTAACGGTATCAGGAAGCGGTACGGCGTCATCGTTGGGGAGAGAACTTGAAGACGGCGGGATGCTATACTCAGCAGAGAGTCGTGGTCTCAATGGCACGTCGTCCGCGTCCAGCGACCTGGGTATCACAAGTATTGGGAAGGGAGGGTCGCAGGAAGAAGGCGAGTTGACATATTGGGCTCGGAGTTCCCGCCAGAGATCATTGAGTGTCTTCACCCAGTAGTAGTCGGTAAGTTCTCCGGGCCCCGCAGGCGGCCTCGAGTTGCTAACCGGGTGCTCCTCCTGGATCTGCTTGGGGGTCTTCTGGGCTAACGCAAGTCGCGCGAGTCCTCGCGTCATTATCCTGTATCCCTATGAGACACTGTGAATACAAGAAGATGCGACGACGTACGAATTGATCTCCTCGATCTCCTTCTGAAGGTCTACAGGACTCGCAATGTCGTCTTCTGTGAGATGTTTGTCAATGTCGAGCCAGGCATCGACCAAAGGAATCCTAGCCGTGTTCGGATCAGGGTCCCAACCGAAGACATTCACCTCCGAGTCTCTGGACGTCATTGGAGTCACAGTCGACTGCTTCTCCGCTTCGCCGGAGCCAGATAGTACGTCCTCGGACGAGTGGTTGCGACTCCGTTCAGACACATCGCTCTGGCTAGGAGGACCGGATCTCCGCAGGCCCCGCTGTGTGACAAGCCGTAGGTATGTGTCGGTGAGGACGTCAGCGCGAGCTTCGTTCTGGGCCCATGGATCCACCTTGGAGACACCCAGTTGATGAGGGTCGTCTCCGCAAGTGGAAGAGGCCCGACCGGTGGCGGAGGGCCCTTCGTGACCCGCCTTCGCTGACTGCGGCGTTTGCCTAGACTTGTTATGGAGGAACGTACCGATGCGTTGACAGTCCGGGAAGAAACCCTCGTTGAGGGCGTGGCTCTCAGCTGGGGGCAACTTGAAGGCACCATCATGCGCGACGCCGTCTTGGTGCACGCGCACGCGCACGGTCATGCTGTTCAAGACCCAGTGATAACAGTTCGAGAATGGGAACGTAGGTGTAGGGTAGACAGGGCGGCGTCCTCCGGTATAGCACTTGTTGGGAGCGATCGGGATGACCATGTCGGAAGTGATGCCTTGCGCTTCGTCTGGCTGGCGAAGCGCGGTCCCGATTGGGTCCACCAAATACCGACACCACCTCATGTCCGGCATGGGAAGCTCTTCAGGCTGCAAGGCAAGTAATCAGCGTTGCGTCCACGAGGATCTCGATCATGATCCCTACCCATACTAGGAAGACCAAGTATTTCTTTCTGGACATGCCTCTGACTTCACGAAGCGTTTCGGAGTCCTCCAATCCTAGGTCCTTGACCATTGCTTCTGGGTCGATGCGGATAACCGCATAGTGACTAGGCTGAGGAATCAGAGGTCGATCCATCCCGAGATGTGGCGTGGAAGGTGACTACAACTCCGCTGGAGGAGGAGCAAGGCGGACGGTAGGAGGTGTTGGCAGTAAGAGGAGGACGGTAGAGCCTGATGCCTTCAGACTGACCGGAGTTAGGTGGAGTAAGGGAGAACGGGAGGGGCGGAGGAGGAAGGAGAACCGTCTGAACCGGAGATGAGACACTTACTGGGAGGAGATAAGAGCACCGGATCCAATGCTGCTGTGGCTCGTGGGTGAGCTGTTGACGCTTATTGGGTTGTGTATGTGGCAGTCGCCGGCTGTGGGTGAGGGCGCTGATGGAAGAGCGGCGACAACAGCGTAGGGACGAGGCTGGAGGCGGCACTCCGCAAGGTGATATGTCGAGCACCATTCCTTCTGCTGAGGCGACACTAACGGGTTCCGCGTCAGACGCAAGCAAGAAGGACGCGGTTTTTTCTCATGGATACGTTAAGATACAGACTGACCGTTCACTTCCCGTCAGGCGGGTACTCCGGGGCTCCAAAGCGCTGTAAAGTTGGCTCACCAACGGCGGCACGGTGAGACCGTCGTCCGTACCAGACAGCATCCACGTGAACTGTCGCCGCAACCTCGTAGTCGCAGCCTGAAGCTGATGAAGACGGGAAAGACCCCTGGAAAAACAGCCGGATCGAAAAAGTCCAACAACCGAGGGAAAATGCTCAGCGTCAGAGAACGATCTCTGGAATGGGTCCAATGCTCGGCGGGCGGGCGGGCGGTATGAAGGGCCGGACGACGCAGTCGCACAGGTGACCGCCCGCCCATGGGACTTCTAGCTGATCCGAACGATGTTTTGCCAGCAATGAAAATGTGTATACATACGAGTCAATGAGTTCCGACGGCGGCGCAGCCGCATATGTCCTCCCAAGAATCAGACAACAGGACACGCAAGACGGCGAATACATTATTTTCGGACATGACAGACGTTGCCAACCCAGTGTCTCATGCAGGTAGCTCGAACTTCTGTCCTTGCAGCACCCTGTTAAATATACGGCGTCAGCAATACGCGCCGAGGAGGCGAGAAGAGAGGTGTGGAGGACGCACTTCGTGAAGTAGACGTAGAAGAAATCGAGGTAGAGCGCAGTCTGCACGAGGCCTGCGGTGACAGCGATGGGGTCGACCATGTCCTCCGTGAAGTATCTGCGAGGTGCTCGTAAGCATGCTGAGAAGTTGGGAGGAAGGAAGAGAGGACGCCAGCCAGGACCCCGGACATCGCGACACGTAGGCATCATGGACGCGTCGTCCTGGAGATGTTCTCATACGTTGCATACGTCGGCCGTGAGACATGCCAGAGACCACAGCAATTCAAAATGACCCTGCGGACGACAGCGCAGAACCGTGTCCGAACGCGAATCCCGGAGAGTGTTACGCAGAGCAATGACGTACCTGTAGATCCAATTAGGAATGTATAGTGCTCTGTATGCGCCGAGGGCGGCGAGGTAGTGCGTCGTGATGGTCTCCGCCTCGCCCGTACGCTGAAGCATGAACAATTGAGGGAGGATGGCGACGGCCTCGAGGAAGATGGAGAAGGACCACAAGAGTTCGGGGATGCTGAACTTGTAGTGGAAGAGGAGCGCGAGGACCACGCAGGGTCCAAGCAGGTACTCGACGCGGAATGTGTCTATCGACGGGTCATGCGTTGGTCTACAGAGCAGCATGAGTGCCGGCATGCGCTAACGCGAGAATAACTGCACACATACCTGTACTTGAATTTCATGAGGTAGAGGATGTAGCAACTGCTCGCGATGAAGAACACCTTCATGGTGAAGTTATACAGCGATACCCATTCGTAGAACAGGTCCAGGTAGCGCGTGATGAACACCGTCGCATACAGCGCCTGGGTCTTGAACGAGATACCTACGTGATGAGATGAGTACGAGAGTGAGAAAATGATTTGTGAGCGAGTACGCGGCAATCTCTTCCAACTCGCATGAATTGCCAGACGGGGCACGTAAAGGTGGCAGCTAAGGGGCGAAGCAAGACTACGCGCACATGTAGCCAGTGTCTCATTGCTCGTGAAGATGCGAACACGCAATGGCTCCCGGCGCCTCCGCAACGAACGCGCTCCGACCGCTTCCCTTCTAGCTGTGGCCGGAGAAAACCACGGCGAACGGGACAGTCTAAAACGATTGTATGCGCATCCCGTCTGCAAACGCGGTGCACCGATCATCCACTCAGCCCTCTGCAGCAGTCGCTCGACTCGACGCTGAATTCGAGAGATAGGTCCGGGCGAAGATAGCTTTCCACATCCTACTCCAGCTATGGCGCACCACATAGACCCGCATGTAACGAAGTCACCTTGCTCTCGACCTCTGGCTAATGACAGTACGCATGCGTGCGTCGCGATGCCATGGACCTGGTGCGCGCGCGTCTCGCCAGTCTCTCGTTGTAAACGAAAGGGCTCGATACAGGATACCTCGCGCGTGTCACGACAGCCCAAGTCGGATGCAGAGGTGAGAGTCGGCGCCGTGTTACGCGTGTGCTCTGCGCGTTGGCACGCTGCCGGTTCCTTCGGGCACGACATTCGTCGACGTGATACGCTGTATGTGACTATCATCACAACAAACGTGCCACGACAACACATTGAGTTTGCACCACGCACACTCCGACCTTCCCGTCGCCCGTCCGCAGCAGTCGCGAGACTTGACCGCGTGCACGAGGGGTGAGTCCGGGCAAACGTAGCAGCACGTCCGACATGGGCCCCAGCGCGAGAACCTAGTGCATAGTTCCGAGCACTTTTGCCGGTCGAATGCTGCTCAGAATGCCCGGAAACCCATCCAAACGAACATTCCGCCACAACGCGTCCTCCTGCACCATGCGCCCCAAAACCGTGCCCTTCCTGCCTCCATACCCATGCCTGTTCCACCAGCTCAGAAAAAGGTTGACTCACCTCGACATGACCGGGTTGACTGGATCTTCTGCAGCAGGATGAATATGGATGCCAAGTGGGACAAGTCCCCTGGAACACCCAGACGCAACTCAGCCTCGTATAGCAAGCATCCGACGCAGCTGAGACATACCAAAGAGCCGGAACAAGTTCATCGCGAAGAACGAAGAGCAAGCTGGAGGGAGAAGACAGAGGCCTGGCGGAGGACGATGACGAGGAGCTCACCGCGACTGCGACGTGTAATGTTTAGGGCGCCGCGGCGCTGACTCCGGCACTTGCCGTGCAGTATCAAGGACTTATCAGAGGTTAACTTACAGGTTATCTGCAGAAAGTAACACTTACATACACCGAGGAAAGGCCAGCACCGCGAGTCACTGGCAAGTACTGTATAGTACTACTTAGTACTCACGACTCTCACTCTGAGACACACTCATCTCTGCTTTGACCTGTCGCTGTCGCATAATGGTATGAATTCACTTCTACGTGAGTTCTGGTAATCGAAATGGCTGAGCACCAGACTGCGCCGGAATGTTCACGTTCAGTAGGCTCTAGAGCGTGTCACGGCGCTCTATTGTGCCGGGACATCCTCGAGGAGACTCTCAGGACACACCTACTTGCACGAGAAGATCCATTTGAACGCGTCTCTCTCCGATGTATCGCTTCCATTACGCGAGTTTGCAAAGTGTTCAACGTGACGTTCACCAAGAAGTTATGGACCAAATTGCCCTCTGCTAACCCGCCGCTGCTGCGACTTCTGCCCTCTTTCGAAGTGGTAGATATGTCAAGCACCTATCTTTTTAAAACATGCGTGAGCATCACATCCTGTTTGACTGTTGTCGGTGACCACAACGCCACATGACGCTTCCTAGACACTGCCAGGACCCGTGAGTCCCAGTAGCTGGTCGTATTTTCTGCAGCGCGCAAGTATGATCCGTCAGCTTGGTTCGAGAGGCTACAGATTGGCCTTCCCTTCGATTCCTTAGCATATCTGGACCACCAATTCGACAGCAACCCAGGAATAGCCGCTGTTTCCCGCTCTACGGGACTTGCATTGGATGGTATATTCGCCAGATGGGATGGAACTCGAACTCACCTCGGTGACACCGTCCTGCTTGCAAACCCTTACCCTGACTTTCAGACACACACTGCGTCCGCCCGTATACGATGATCTCCACACCATACTTCCAAGAATCTTCTCCCGTACTCCAGCTTTGTCACACTTCGCCGTCGACGGCTTACCCATCTACCCGGTATGATCGGACTTCCTTTCTCCAATCAGCCTCCTCGGTCACCTATCCTATGTACTTAGAACTCGCTGGTTATATCGACCTCAGTCTTCGCATCCTCTTTTCAATGCCCGCTTTGACGCGACGCAAGACCGGAGTCCAAGACCTTCGCGGCGAGCCCATTCCTGACCGCTCCAGTTTCCTGTCCCTCGTGTACTTCCACGTCGTGAATCATCCTCGGGCGGAAGTCGTTTTGACTCTCTTGGCCATGATATCTTCGCCGAAGCTGCTCAGCGTCGTGGTCAACAACAGTTATTACAACACGGAACCCGCACGACAGGGCCCCCAGGAGCTTGTCGCTGTGTGCGATTTGCTCCCGCTGCGCTTCCCAACACTGAAGCGCTTCGAGGTCGACATCTGCACGCAGGGTCTGGGGACCGCTGACTCCTCGCTCGCGCTGGCACTAGCACCACTTCGCATGCTCACAGATGGCACATTAATCTGAGCGAAGAGACCCCCATCTCCGTCACCGACAATGTCTTCGCACCGTTTGCGACGGGATGGGCGCACCTCGTGATTCTCCGCATACTCACGCACGTATCATCGGGGTTCGTGACCCTGAAGGTGCTCCTTGAGATAGCAGATGGATGTCCCCGACTGGAGGAGCTATGTATCCCGCGCCTGGACGTCAATCATACCTCCCTTAGGCATGTGGCATTGGTGCCCAGCAGCAAACACGGCCTGCAGGTGTTGTGCGTTCAGAAGGCCGTTATTGCGGATGACGACGCATGCGCCGGTGTCATCGACCGGATATTTCCGGAACTTGACACTATTGCTTCGGCCTGGGACTTCAAGCGAGTTGGAGATGAGTGGAAGAGGATGGTCCACGGTGCGTTGATCAGATGCCAAGAGAGCAGGAGGAAAAGGACGCGCCGTCAGGTGAGCGTTGACAGCGATATCTTGACTGTTCTCTGTTGATCTCGCCAACCTATGCTTGTACAGGGCATTGATCACGACGAGGATGATGAGTACATCTGATGGCTGAGCTTTTCAGTCGACGACGATGTATGACGTGAATTTGAAGGGGTAACGAGATGGACAGCTCGGTTCCGCACTCTCGCTGGTGAACGTTGCCGCTATATTTCACGGGGACATCGATGTTGCGTTTGCTTGATCCTCGCGTGGCAAGAGTCCGAGTCACAAACCCTAAGTCGCGATTGCCTTCGTCGCGACATATGAATACAAAGTCTACTGTACAAGTTACTGGTACGTGTAAAGGATATCATATTTACAATGCGACCCGCAAGGACCGGAGGTTTGACACGGTCGACACCACAGAGCATGCAAGGATATAATGAGGAGGGCCGCCGCGAAGATCAGGACCCACTGCTGGCAACAGAGGCAAACCGGCGGTACCATGCAGATTATAGCCGATATGCGCGAGACATCCGCGCAGTAGATACAGCTTCCAGGCTGCATTTTGCAACCCGGGGCGGCGACGGGCCATCGGTGATGGCAATGGGCCACAGCTCAGGCTGAGTGGATGAGGAGACCGTTCTGTTGCATCTGATAGGCCCATAGGGCATTCAAGATCTCTGGCAGACCCATCCGCAGACACGATCAACCTGCACTGCGAGCGGGCGAGTGGCCGTAGGTCAGTGTTTCCGTGCTTTGGCAACCGCATCCATCAGCCATTGCATCAGGGGAACGGTCCCATGGCCGATGCGCCATGGCACTAGGGGCATCAAGTAACTGGCAGTGGCGGACCACAGTAGTCCAACCTGCGACGTCCAGAGTACCGGATGCCAAGGAGTTGTGCGCCCAATGGTCTCAACGCGATCGCTCTGTGACGACTCCCTAGACCAGGAGACGACCTGCTGGGACGCATCGACGCCGTCAACGGATGCTCCCGCCTTCTCTGCCAGAAGCCGCCTTGCGACACCACGCTTAATAATCCTGTGTGTAGGTGAGCAACCTCTCGCTTTCGGCACGTACACACTGGCAGTGCACTCACTGTATCATCTCTTCGACTCGTTCTCCAGCTCATCTGGGCTCGGGATCGTATCAGCGGTCAACTGCTGGCTGATGTCCATCCAAGCGTCCACGAGCGGAATCAACCCGGTGGTCGGATCTGGAGCACGTCCGAAGACGTCGACGAAGTCATCGTCCGAAGTCGAGGATGTAGGCGATGATAGGGGGCTATCGATGCTGCTGCCTCGGCCCGAGTCACTGTCGGACTCCCAGCCTGCGCCGCCGTCCGGTAGGGGAGTAGACGTCAACATGTCCTCCTCTCGCGCATATCGAAGGTAGGCGGCTGAGAGGAGTTCATTCGAGAAGCCCTTGGTGAGCTGTTCGTCGCCGAAGGATGCAGTAGAGTCCTGTGAGCTCTGAAGCTCGTCAATGCATTCCATCTGGCTATGTGACAGCAGCGCTTCCTGTTCAGCGTAGTAGCGGCCGATGCGCTCGTAGTCCTCCTCGAATCTCTTCATAAGTGCGACGTGTTCCTCGGAGCTCAGCGAGACCGCCCCGTCATGTTCGAAACCGTCCTCCCGCACGCGGATGCGAACGGTAACGTTGCTCTCGATCCAGTGGAAGCAGTTCGCGAAAGGGAAAGATGGTGTCGGATGGACCGCCTTGCGCCCTCGGGGATGAGAGACGTTCGGGGCAATGGGGATTACCATGTCTGAAGTGATGCCTTGCTCTTGAATGGCTGTACGCAGTGTGGCGCCGATAGGCTCAACACTGTATCGGCACCAACGCATCCCGGGCAGGGGAAGCTCTTCAGGCTTCCAGACAATCGACAGGTTAGAACAAATTTGACAACAACAAAAGACGACACGGCGGACTCACCCAGAGCAGAAACGCCAGGTATGTTTTGGGTTTGAGCCTTTTAGCCTCCGCCAATGTGATGGGGTCGTCGAGGCCAAGATCCTCCACCATCACCGTAGGGTTCAAACGAATCGCGGCATAGTGGCAAGGCAAGGGCACCATCAAATTATCCGGCATCCTAGGATAGGGAGATGTTGCACGAGGACAAGCTTGACGAAGCTTCGAACGTTGTAGAGCGAGGTGCCGATAGAGGGATATAGCGAGAAGTCGCACAGGGAAGAGGGTACGGACAGCGAAGACGGAGAAATGGCGAGGGCAACGGGATGATGATGGTGAAAGCAGAAGCAGAAGCAGGAGAGCACTGGCACGCCGCTGCGACCACTGTTGATACTTGTTATGCAAGGTGGGTGGTTAACGCCCGTCGTGGGTAGTCGCGCCCTATGCACTGCCAACAACCACATCAGCGCTGTCGCACGCAGAAGAGAAACTATCTGTTGTTGTTCCAAGCCGGTATTACCACCGGTTAAAGGCATGAGGGCTGCACGGTTGAATAAAGCATGGTCAATACCAAGGCACAATTCACATCGTCCCATGTTGCCCCGCTGGACTTCGCATCCCGGTGTCCCTTCGAGAATCCCTGCTCGCAACCCCACTTGCTCCTCTTGCAAGACTCCTGTTACTACCTGGTACAAACACAACCCATTTGCCAGTCATCTCCTTGTGGGGGAGATCATCAGCCTCAATGAGTCTGTACACTCTCCTATTGACCTGATCTTCGCCCGAGGCCAACAGGCTATGAGGCCCGCACGCGCGGGCTCCAAGCAACCTCGGCCAGCCATTGTCTTTGGAAGAGCCAGGCCGATACGTTCGATAGGACAACAACCACTTCCGCCCACCACTGCCTTGTTGCTCACGACGTACAAGAAGATACACTCATCCAAGCTCCTCCCCGCCCTCCTCAAAGACTACTTCGCCATCCCAGTATCCCCGCATTGCGAGGCCGGAACATGCGAATACCATATCCATATTCATCCGGAGTGGCAGGAGGATAATACTTGGCTGATAGCCTGCCCGATTATCTCCTTCGGAACGGTCGCCGGTCGATGGCAGTACGTCAATGGGAGAGGAGTGCCTCAGAAGGACCTTTCTTTCAAGATCCGAGACAAGGATCTAACCGTCCTCGGTACTATTTGCACGGAGAGGATGGAGAGGTGGATTAGGCGGTGTAAGGAGGTGCAAGGGTATATGAAGAGGTGCATGGACGTGTACGATGTGCGTATGCTGGTGGCATCGGATCGATTGTCTGGTGGTCTCAGACTTCAAACAGATATTCAGAGATGAAGTTGCATGGGAGCAGAGGATTCACGACATGCTGGTTAGCTCGCGTTCTCCCTGTCATATCTTGCACTTCGTTGCTCATGCATAGCTCAGCCGGACCGAATTGAAGATATTCCCGGTGACCCCGACCCTCTCAGCCAGCCGGCAAGTGGAGAACAACCAGCTCCTGTGGCCGAGGAGACAGTGCGTGCCCTCATCACTACGATCCACTTATGGTCGAGTTTCACGAGGTTCTTCGGTCAGCAGATAGCGTACAACAACAACGTGATCTCGCTTGAACGAAGAACCTCGCCATTCGAGCCCTTGCTTCAGGTTATGAACGCCATCCTGGTACGTTCCACGAGGTCCTTATGTCGAATGTACGTCTCAACGAGCACGGACGGTCTTAGAGCGGCTTTGCTGCAACCCAGGCGACGCCAACACCTGGAGGGCAGCGCAGTAATGACTAGATGAAGATATCGGGGATCACTCGGCCTTTTCATGGTGAGTCGAACACGACATGCGCTCGACTATCGTGACCGCTGATCATCATGGAAAGAACAACTTACCGCTTAGCAAATTTGGCTTCCATCAGGGCTGTATGCCTACTTGACATTGAATAACCAGACGAGTCGAGTGTATCAGGACTTTGACTAGAGAAGTGAGTCGTTGTAGGCCGAAGTTCGGCACACGGATATGAGACTTGGTTATGTACCCACCTGCGCTATGGCAAGACATCGAAGATTCGACGTCGACTGCAACACGGTTGAGCTCTGTAACATGATCGGAACGTAGGGATAAGCGCGCACCGAAGGTACATAGTAGACACATACGAAAGACGGTCCCGTGGTAAGAAGCCTCCGTTGGGTAGACACCACAGCTTGAGCGGTTACTATATCATTATTCTTGCCCCCGATTCGATATCGGAACAGTGTGAACGCATACCACCCGGCGGTAACTGATTAGTCAATTTTTGCAATGACACGGCACAGGGCGCACCTGTAGGGTCGAAGGGAGCAAAGGACCGGATGAGTACCGTCCCGCATTGCTCAGGTGCTGGATGCAGCGGAATCGCCGTCGGTCCTCGGATTCTGCTGAGGGGCGTTTGGCAGGAAAACATCCGTGCTGGACAAGATTGACAATATACGACCCGGTGTCCGAATCCGAATTTGCGGGTCGAATCAGATGGGTAGTGCGTTTTGTAAAGATGATACACCGACGTGGGCAGCGCATGCGAGGATCTGGCGAGCACAGTGGGCGTCCGCGTTGTGTAAGGAGATCCCAGTCGCGATCGGTATCGAAGAGCTCTGCTCAAAAGATGCCGGAAAGAGAGTCAAGAAGCTACCGACCGACAGTGGACACCACTTATATGAGTCCTTATTCACACATAGAGGGGTCATGGATACTCGCACCTTTCTCAGTCTTTGCTGCATTATTGTCGGCTTCTGTCAGCAGTGCTGAACTGCCGCTTCATGGTTGGCTAGACAAGTCAACTGAAGTAGCAATAGTGAGACGACCTCCCTGAATAGATACATTCGCCTTTCGCTTCCGCCCAAAGATCTGTCCGAAATTCAAATGCAGATGATAGATAAACGGAAACCTCACGACCGTGTGTCGGCATTCAACAATCACTCCTCATCCTCATCCTCGTCCTCCTCATCCTCATCCGCCTCGTCCTCCGACACTTCCAAACCCGCCTGCCGCATGCGATCCTTGTCTCTCCAACGCTTGCTATTGAGCTCGTCCAGGAGCACGAGCAGGTCCTCCTGCTCCTTCTCGACATCGCGTTTCCGCTCGTCGCTGCTCTGCAGCTGCTCCGTCAGGGACGCGACCTGCGCGCGCAAGGCCTCCTGCTGCTCATCCACGACATATGTCAACAGCACAGACTCATCGGAGAGCAGTACGACACGTACCTCGCTGGAAACAGCTGAGAGTGTCTTCAGCTGGCTCTGAAGCTTCTCGATCTCTGCCACCTGGTTGCGAATCACGTCACGCAAGGACGCTACGAGCATCGCGTTCTCTTGACCTGGGCAGAAGGATATGCGTTAAGCTCCACAGACGTAAGTGCATCTTCGCAGGATACATACCAGCCGCCGACAAGACTGAGTTCGGATCCACAGCGATGGCCTTCTGGATCGTATCTGCGCCATCACCGGCACCTATCAGCAAACAAGGACGATGTCATCGCGCAGGAAACTCACAGTAGTTCGACTTCCAAAAGTCGACGAACGCCCAGTCGAACCAGATCTCGCCCTCCTCCGCATCCTGCTTCGGAACGCCAGCGGAAGGAGGACCTTGGTGCGGGTGATGTGAAGGCGCGTGCGAGCTCGGAGCAGAGACAACGATGTTGTCGGGGCCGACCGCCTTGAATCTGTCGTCGTCGCGTAGATAAATGATTCGTCCGGAGAGCATGTCGATCCCGAGACGCGTGAGGATGGGGTAAATGGTCGCTCTGTGCGGCATTAGGACGCGTCGACAAAGCGTTGAGATGAAACGAACGTACCGCGTGACCTCTCCCGGCTCCCTGTTGAACTCGTAGCATACCCCAAGCAGGAACGCGCAGAGACCCGGGATCATCGCATCCTCCTCAGCGGTCTGATTGATGGGTTCCACGAGCTATGAAGCAACACAACGACAGTCAGCCGGGCGTCAGAACGTTGAGGAGAGCACACTCACCACCCCCAGCGCGCCGGCCTCCAAGAACTCGCGCACCGCAGCAGGATCCTCCCACAACCACTGAATAAGCAAGCACAGGTATCCAACGCACAATCTGTCCCACTCGCGCGCCTCGCGGGCGGGGATGTCCTCGCGCGCGCGGGCCAGGAACGCCAGCGACAGGTGTTCGCTCAGTATCTGCAGCAGAGTTTGTGGCTCGTCGACATCGGCTTCATCGGCATCCGCAGGGCCGCCAGCTGGATGAGGTCCACCGTCCGCGGGCACAAAGAAAGCTCCGCTGTTTTGGCCAGACGCAGCACCGGCTTGGGGGACGATGGATCGTGCGAGCGCCTTAGCTCGTGGGGAGTAGCGGAGGAGATGAGCGAAGAGGAGGGTCGCGAAGTGGGTCGATGTGACCGATGAGAAGCTGAGCGGCGACACAGGTACGGTAATAAGGGCATACAGGAGGGGCGTCACGGGTGCTTGGGAACCTGACGGCGGTATTCAGCGTTCAGCATGTCAACGGTAGCTGGAGCGGGGAAAGGACATACCTGGTTGTGAGATCATTGCATGCACGATGGCCTCTGAGATCTCCTCTTTCTGTACGAAATTCTGAAACAAAGCAGGCTCAGATCGGGAGACAATGCGGGTGTGGCAAACCCGCCTGACGGACCTGGAAGATACCCAAAGCAGCCGCTCTGAGCTCCATCCCATCCTTGGTGCGTCTCTCACCATCGATGATAGCGTTGTATTCCCCGTGAAGGATGAGCTCGACTAGAGCATCCAACGCCGAGGAAGGCTCAAGACGGTCCCACTCCTCTCCGTTGGTATCTGGAACTGGCATGTACGGCGTTACTATCATCTCCGCCAGAGGCAGAGCCGACAGGTTGGAAGGGACCAAACGAAGGGCCTGTCACACTCATTGTCAGCAATGACGCTGCTTCGCCTGTACCGGCCAATGTGAGGACTCGCCTGCGTCTTGATATTTGTAGGAGCATTTGATGAGAGGCCGAGTTCTGTCAGGCACCGTGTGCACGCAATAGAGAGCCCATCTGGGGGCTGCATTGCACGCGAAGTCAGTACAAGTGACGCAGAGATGATATGGCGACTCACACCAGCATGCCGCGCGAGCAGACCGATTAAACCGATGGCGAGCGACACGTTCGCACGTTTCTGCGGGACATCCCACAGTTGCAGTGCGAACTGCTGTGGAGTAGGCGTATTGAACGGCAGGGAAGGAGGGAAGCCCACGAGGGACAGGAGCACAGGCGGGAGAGAAGACCCGCGGAAATAGCTCTGCGAGGGTAGAGATTACCGGATCGCGCGCAAGGAGGCCGCACAAGGTAAGCTCGTCAGAGCGGGCGCATAAGCAGAACATGACGGCACTTCGTACTTGGTTCGATTGGTTGAAGCGGAGTAGGCCGTCTATACAGGTCAGCGCGTCTTGGACTACCACACCTCCCTCCAAGCCCTGCTCGTTCACGACGATGTTGAACAACTTCTCGAATGCGCCCTCAAACGCCATTATCTTCTGGATCTCCGGGCTCTGAGTTATGAGCGACTGGATGGTGAATATCGCCTCTGTAGGAGTATCAGAAGGTATTCAGTTCTTGAGCGACTGCGCCAGCGATGGGAGGGCGCATGAACATTCCCCGAGCCCTCTCACGTTCCTGGACTCCCTTGCTGTAGCATAGAACCATCATATAACACGTACCATTGCGTATGATCTCCCGTTTGTCTTCTAACAAAGCAATCAAGCTGGTGACCCCAACAGGTGCCTTCAAGAAGTACGCCTGTACGACCTGCCTCCGGTTCTGCAGGAGTACTGAGAGAAACTGAAGTGCCGAGTACCTCAGATAGAACGACTGGTCGGCAAGCAGAGCAAACAGCTTCTGTGGGACCTTTTCCTCGGCCAGAACGGCATCGGTGTTCCTGTAGCCAAGCTCGCGGGATGCTGCCGGCGCATTCTCCTCGACTTCGCAAAGGATGATCAGGGTCTCCAGTACCGCCTTGCCGATGTCCGCATCCACCTCCGCGTCATTCTGCAGCACATCAATGAGACCAGGGAGTGCGCGTTCCCCGACGTCCGCCTTCCAGTCTCGAGCGAGGCCCTTGAGCGCAAGTACTGCGGCGCGTCGGTCGGCGAGGAGTGTCGACGGCGAGAGACGATCGGCAAGACGAGAGATGGTGTCCGCAGCAGACTGAGGTTGTCCAGTAGGGCCACGCAGCGCGATGTTAATCTGAGAGAGGAACTCCATGAGTCGTGCTCGTCGTGGCCGACGATGAGGACGAGGTCCTACATACCCAACGCGCGCGCCGATGAGCCATGAGCGCTCGAATCGTGGCCACGTGCGCGTGCCTCATCGCTTTCCCACGAATACAAGCTCCGCTACCAATTCGAGTCTAAGGTACAAGTTATATGTAGTTGCTTACCGCACTACCACGCACTACCGTCCGGACGTCCTCTCCCCCGCTCGCGAGTTGCGTCTACCTATCTCGAGCTCGTAAGCTGTAAGTGACATGTAAGATTCTGATGAGGTTGTTGTGCTCATGTCGCCCCTTCTCCTTGTTGGGCAAACCGTCTCGTCAACGACAGTGATTGGTGACAAACATCTCGAGGTCTCCAGCTGAATGTGACGTTGCGGCAGAGTTCCCGAAGGCTGACCCATTTGTCAAGAACAAGAGTATCATCATGACGCAGCAAGGGTTGAAACGTTGTAGGGTCCGTCATTCCCGAGGACTTCGTCCGCCTGTCCCGAGGTAAGAAGATGTGATGATCATCGGTAGCTGCGATCCTACTCGCCTTGCTAATAAGTACTCGGTACCACAGACGTGGCCACCCAAGACTTATGAAGCTAGTGGGGACCGTGTCTTTGTGCCGATTGCTTCAAGTTGCGTGGCACCCCGCTGATGTCGCCACATCTCATACTCGATCACGGATCGACCGAAGCAACGATCTTGCTCGGAGTCCCTGAATTCACTCGTGGCTACGTAACCAGCTCATCTTGCGCAAATCCCACAGAGTTACTGGAGGGATTCGTGCAAGTTGCGCTCCCAACTTAGAGGCTAGGTGCCCCCTGCTCCAGCACGCAGAGTGTCGTGCGACTGGCGTTCAGGGACAGTGCCACCGTGCCGAAGTCAATGTGCTAAATGGACTCCTCGTTGTGAGACAAGTTTTGCCTACTGTCGCGCTGCTGTCCGACTTTCAGCTCCGGTGCTGACTCGACTGAGGTTGTGGCCATGACGTCCCAAGCATGTGTGAGTGCCCCACAACCTCCGCTGCGAAGACACCCATTCATACGGTACACTCAAAGCTATCCCTACGCAGGTTAGACTTCCCATCCCTGACTCACTCTCAAATCAGACCGTCAGAAATCTGTTGTGTCACCGCTAGATGGTGGAGTACGGCGCGCCACTCGCAGCGGGGTAAATCGTAAAACCTGAGAGACCGGTGCGCGGATGTTACGGTATGCCTTGTGTCTTGGTACTCGCCGACCAATGTTTGTCATCTCACTGACGCTCTCTTCAGCTTAGTGCAGTCGAGGAAAGTTGCTTCCCACCGCCTGCTATGACAACATTCGTCGGAGACAGCGAGAACGCAGTCTTTCTCTTGTCTCGCCGCACACATATCCGGACAGGCTTCCCACACTACTATGGGCGGTGAGTACTTCCAGCCATTTCTATGCACCAAATGGAGGGGCGACAATCTCTACAGGTGGTGGATACTGCCCTGGCGCTCCGTTGGACCCTCGTGCGGCTGAAGAAATCGGATTGCCTCTCGCAATCTTGCACCATCGCTCCCGCCTAAGCAGGCCGTCGTACCCCGAACGTTAGCCACTGGGGAGATCGACTATCTCCTTGCCTGACGCGCTGAATTCGGCCTCCGATATGTCACCCTGACTCCATATCCTGCGACATCTTGCTGTGACGCCTGCGCCACACCGTACACTCGCTCGAAGACATATGCGGCACGGACGACCTCCGCTCTCGCGTCATCAGGTCTTGCTCGGCTGCGAGCACCGTGCCACCATCTTCACTACTCGCCGCCTTTCGGATCCACAGAACGCGGGTCATGGTGCGAGCGTGGCCCTCAACAGCAGCGATCGTATGTGCCGGACACCTGTCAGTATGTCGTGCAGCACTGCGAGATGTAGCGAGGTAACAAGAGCGACTCCTCGCGTCCGTGCCTATCTATCCGGCCCGTCCACGACCCCACCTGCGTCTCACAATCCACTAGTGCGAGCAAGCCTCGCACGCGGAGGACGCCTCTCGGCGCGATCGCCCTCCAGGACGCATTATCCCCACTCGCCGGAAGGAGGGCTAACCAGCCTGAAGGTCCGAAGCCGTATCGATATCTCCTTTTGTTCCTGACGCACGCTGATGCTGAACCTTGCACTTAAGCTGCGCCACCAATTGGTTCTAGCTCCCCGAATCGGTGGTCAGCTCTGGCGCGCTCGATTGAGGTAGGCATGGCATGCTCATCAGAGTGGCCTATCTCGTCCCAGAACTTCTCGTCCCTTGCCCCGCGTGGAACAGGACCCGCCCGGGCGTACCGCTGGCGGGCGTCGGACACCGAAAACAAGATATGGATGCCCCCGCGCCGCTCTCCGGCTCTCTGGCTCACCCCACTTGCACCATCGGGACAGCGTCGAAAACCCCCCGCAGTGACAAAGTCAGACGCGTCGCACGAGCCCACCGAACTGCCAACGACGCCAGCGGCGCGTCCACAGCAGTGATCGCCGTCCGCCGAGGTCGGAATCCCTGCCTGACCTGCTGACCGTGCCGCTCCGCGATCGTCCAGCGTCCAAATCCCGCGGGAGCAAAAGCAATCAAGGCGATTGACTTCCAGGTATAGTCTGGCACCGAAGCCCTGTCCCGCACATGCCGAAAGAGAGTGCGTTGCACACACTAGTTATGCACGCAAAGCATCCAGATTCAGCCACATCGGAAGCCTCCTCGATCACCGATCTGACGAAGTCGACACACAGGGGCCACGTCCGCTCGGTTTGTTTCGCGTTGTCATCGCGGTCGCCCACAGAGGTCGCACTGTTCCCATTCTGTGCGCAGAAGGGCACGTGGCTACTGAACGCCGCGCATCCCGGTGGACGATGCGTCCGTGGGCAGCTCTCAGGTCTTGCGCCACGCGGTCAGCATATTTGGGGACACACGGAGGTTCTCACCGTCTGTCAAGCTAGCTGAACCTACCCTCGAGCAGGCGTTTCGAGCAAGTGAGGCATGCCCCTTGGCGTCAGCGCCCTCGGAGAGTCGGAACAGATATCATATTCAGTAGATAGACTCCACATACATGGTTAGATGCTACAAACCGGGGGCTCAGTATGATACAGAACGGGAGCGGTGGGGGAGACTAGCGAGACCGGACACTAGTGCGATCACCAAACATAGTAAGGCGATAAATAATGCTAACCAAGATGTGCGAGATGTCGACGATGAAGGGAAGAGATGGAGGGATGAATGCATTCGGAGTCCATGATGATGTGATGCATAGGCCAGGGTCCGGATCCAAGACGTCGAACGCGGGAAGATGTCATAGGGGCAAGCCAGAGCATGAGAGGCTCGGAATCAGAGAGCCACGCCGGTTTTGTCTCCGAGCCACTCCTCCCAGAGCGCGCTCCGTGCAACGTCGGTAGCCATGAGCTTCGCGAACTCGATCACGCGCCACACGTCCCTGAAGTCGCTGGCGAGGCCGAGACTGATGCGCACCACGCCCAGCTCGCGGCCCATCCGCTGCTCGAACGCACGAAGTGTCGCATCGCATGGCAGATCGGACATGGCTTGCCGCAGCCCTAGAAGAGCCGCGGCGCCACCAGGATTGCACATGCAGCCCGTGCGTAGTGAAATGTTGTGTCGCTGCGCGGCGTATTCGACAAAGGAGTTCGGGATCATCTGTCCGGAAGGCTGTTGACAGAAGCATGAGCAGTTGCGAAGAGGCATCAGTCTCATGGTGCACGTACGAAGAGGAAGAGAAGTGCGACGACCGAGCCCGAGTCAGACTGCTCGCCGACGCTCCGGACGACTTTACTCGGCCGGCGGGAGAGAATCTGGACGACAGGTGCGCCAGTCGTGTCGTGTCGCATTTCGGAGAGTGACGTAATGAGGTGGCGCGTGAGTGAAGAGAGGCGGAGAGGGAGGAAGGGGAGGTATGCAGAGAGGAAACGCAGGCCGTCGGTGATTGCAGGTAGGTTTAGATAGTTGATGGTGCCGTCCTGCGAAAAGAACAAGGCACGTCAGCGACACAGGGTCCAGCTATCGCAGCGACGGCGGCGATCTGACTTACCTCAAATCGCTCGTGAAGCTCCGAAGTCATCGTGACGATCGTCCCTGGAGCTTGCACAACGTCGACCGTGCCCCCTGCGAACCAGGGACGCTCGAGACGTGCCAGGAACGACTCCTTGACCACAAGCGCGCCGACGCCGGTCGGGAAGCCGAACATTTTGTAGAAGCTGACCGCCATCGCGTCGACCGGAGTGTCGGTCAGAGAGATCACAGACGACGGCGCTAGGGCGGCGGCATCGAGGAGGGTGGAGTAGCCTTGTGACGCGGCGAACTCAATGAGAGAAAGGGGGTTCTTCGCGTTGGATATGTTCGATTGGCCAGTGAGCGCGAAGAGGCATGCTGGTGCGCGGTTGCCTCGTGGTCGATGCTGGGTCAGAACGGCCTGTCGCGGAAGAGCACCAGAAGGGGACGTGTCAGCTGGTGGTGTCGACGAGGGCCGTAGGAACATGTACATACCTGCGCCTCGGACACGTCGACTCCCCCGTGAGGTGTCGACTCGATGTAGTGCACCTCGGCGCCGCGCGCGGTGGCGAACTTCCGGATGCCGTGGACGCTATTGTGGGAGTCGGCGCCGAGCACGTAGCTGCTGCCATCCGCGAAGGGGAAAGCCTCTCCGACGAGTTTCAGTGCGCCAGTGGCGTTGGCGGTAAACACTACGGTGTAGCCTGGGGGTGCACGGAAGAAGGCGAGGACGGCCTGGCGGGCCTCTGTCGCGCACGCTGCGGAGAGTCTTGACCTGCACAGAACGGACTGGTCAGAACGGACGTAGAGAGGCGTGAAGAAGCAGTGCAGAGGAAATCGCGGCACTCGGTGCCGAGACCTTGCCTGTTCCGGACGGACCGGAGGCATTTGAGGGGGGGCGAATGCAGGAGAGCGTCGAAGGCTGACGGCTAACTGGAAAACACGCGGAAGAGACGCGCTACTCACGAGTTGCTGACCGAGTGCGTGTTCCCAAGGATGCTGCGTGTCAGGAATCCGGCGTGCACTCGGATGAGGCTTTCCGGGTAGAGCGACCCTCCCATGTAGTCGACGTAGGTTTCGCCCGAGCGGTCGAGTCTGGCGAAGTCGCTCCGGCGGAGTGCATCGAGGATCCAGGTGAGCTGGTATTGCGGGTACTGCTTGAGGAAGACCTTGTAGGCCGCTGCGGCGCCGTCCTCGAGAAGGTCGGGGGTGGTCGAGAGGGCGTAGACCGGAGGGGGGTCGAAGCTTCGCTTCTCTTCACGATCGCTGACAGACGCATCCTCCCGGAAGGGGTATTCTGGATAGCTGGGGAGAGATGGAGCATATGGGGTGGGTGCGCAGCCGAGGGTGAGAGTTGAGAAGGCCTGCGAGCGCTTGCGGGGCAGGGCGAGAGGACGCGGAGCACGGTGGATGTCCAGACCAGGAGCGGATGCGTGAGAGTGAGAGTTGCCCATGGGTACAGCTGCCGAGGTGACGCCTGGTGAGTATCGCAGTCGACAGAGAGCACCGAGTTCCAAGTTCGAGTTGCAAACCGCGCCAGCCTTTATATGTTTTCGCCCAAGGTTCTAGAGTAAGCGGTTCCCAGCGCCCAGCATCCAGTTAAAGGAGATAAATTAGCCCCGCACATGAAGAAAATAGCCCCTTGTTGCGGCAGTCAGGCAGTGCCAGGACGAGAGACGGTGGCGGTTAGCATCAGGGGACGTTCGCGGACAACCCCGGCGCGCGGGAACACTTGACAGAACAGACGGTGGGAATGTGCGCGGAACCCAAAGTGCAATTCGGGGGCCAGCGCGGCCCCCACTCTTGTCACACATCCTCGGATCGACGCTGTGCTCGGAATCTGCACGAGCTCGCCTCCAGATCGTGGTCCCCTCGCCAGCCAGCAGAAGAGCCCAATCGCCGCCGCCCACGCTAACCTCAATCCGGCCACCCCGTCCTCGTCCGTCCGTCCCACTCTTCTCGGGCGAGGCCACCAGCCAGCGGTCTCTCGCCGAGGACATACACTACGCACACTGCCCGGCTCCAGCGCGGCCCAGCGTGACGAGTCCCCATTTCCCCGCACATGCCCCAGCCGTGAGGAGGGCAAGGAAAGGCAATCTCTCGGGAGAATCTGGATAAACATAGGAGTGCGCACCGCGCTGCGCACGCGCAATGCAACGACGACATCGATAAGCAGAACCAGAACCAGAAGCGTGTCCGTACGTCAGCCGCGTGGCCTCTCGCGGCGTGGCAGAACCAGAATGCGACAGGCTCCAGGGCGGAGGCTGAGCCAACCAGGTGTCATGCGCCCGAGCGTGGCATGGCTCCCCGGGTGCAGAGCAGGAGCGAGGCCGGGTCCATGTCGGCCGTTGCGCGGTCTTCGGGCCCGCACCGTTCGTGATGAACAGGAAGGTTCAACAGCTAAATCGCCGCTGAACGCGAGCTGGCGCTCCGAGCGGCTCTGCAGCACCATGAAGGGGCACTGCACCCGTCCTGCAGAAGGTCGCCAAGCTTCAGTGCAACGCTCGTCACCACAGAGGCTCAGGACGTACCAGCTTGGCAAGTGCCATGTACTCACAGCATAGCGACCTTGTAGTGGCACCGGGAGCACCGCTGACGGCTGTGAGACGTGTATAGCAGTGGTAAAGAGACCGGACATTGTCATCCAACTTCGCGCCTTCCCGCCGACACCGAGGCGTGCTCAGAACAGCGTACTGCAGTCCATACCCCCGCTCAAAGATGCATGAACGGGAGCCAGGTTCCCACACCGCGTCCGTTATCAGAGCGATCGATGGGAATCCACGCCGTACTAGTGGAAGTCGGAAAGCCGCGGACTGGAAGGTTGAGCAGAAGCCTGAATGGCGCAAGATACGGACGAAGCCCGCATAGCATGTCCTGCTGCATACCGGGTGTCGTCCAACCTGAGATGAAAGCGGGGTACTAGAGTTTTGCCGAACGACCACGTCCGCCGGCAGCTGTCGTAGGAGCCGATGCGATGTCTGGGTGCCCTTCCTTACCGCACTGGGACGGAGGACTGAGTGCACCCATGCACCGAACGATGACAGGAAGCGTCGACAGGAGCGCTGGAAGGGATACCCGGATGGCATCCTCACCGCACAGGATTTAAGCTATTTGTGGGCGGGGACGGACCCGCCGCGTGCTCGAAAGTCGCCCTTGTAGTCGCCATTGGGAGAAGAAGCGTCAGGATGGTATGGCGTGCGCCTAGAAATGGAGATATGTTCAGAGCCGCACGTGAGGTGATTCGTAACAAAGGGAGAAGCTTATGCATCTGCGCCTTGTTGGGTGTCCACGACCGTAGCGAGGGGCACCGAGCCATCTTACGACTGCTGGTGATATTCCCGCCGTGTCCCCACACATCAGAACGCGCGATGAATGGGCCAGAAGGTCTGACCTCTTCACGAGTACGGGATGATCACGATGCGACCCACGGGGCGACAGAGAATTGGTGATGCTGATTCGGTGCATTCCGCGTTCTGCGCAGCACAAATGGTAGCTCCGACGTGAAGAAAACGCGGCTGTACGATGAAAGACGGTGCGCCGTTCACAGGCATGACCGCATACTGTCAACGAGGGCCCACTATGAGCTGTGCATGTGAATGAGCACAGCGTCGGTCAATGAAGCATGCGCCAATCCTCACCTGCCATGTGCAGTCGGTAGCGAAGAAGGACTGCTGGTCCTTCTCCCCACCTGAAGCGAAGAAGCCATGGTTCGCACGCTGGGCAGTGCAGGCATGTCAGGAGAGAGAGAGTTCGCATCAATAGCACGTCGAAGTATGCTTTGGGCAGTTCTGACCATCAAGATTGCAACCGAACCGTGTGACACGATCGCTGTTGGGCAAGAGACGGCAGCGCGACAGATCGAGCTCAAGAGGAGGTACGTACAGGTACGTACAAGTGGTGCTATGACGAAGGGCCGAGACGACCATGTGAACGGCTCTTGTTCCGCAAAAGTGGATCGCCACATTCGCCGACGAGGCTTCGAATCCGAGTGTGCGGACGAAGGTGCGGGGTGCCGACATATCGCAAGGTCTTACGTTGACCGTTGACGGGTTGAACGTTGAAAACAAGAAGAGTTCAGTAGCGTGCTGCTCTAGCTTCTGGTCGGCATGGCGTCGGGGGTACCGCGATGCTTCCTCGGCATCATGTGCTGGCGTGGTGCTTCTGCGATGTAAAATTGAGGTACGCGGGACCCAGGCGTGTTATGAGCAATGAATGATCGCCGTTAACGTTCTGACGGGGCTTCATTGTCGTGATGAACATCAGTACGCGAAGCTTACCTGGAAAGTCGCGCCTTGTTTGGCAGGCCACTTGGCGCAACTCTGGCCACAAACCTTGATGGCAGCCATTCTGGGACGCTACTAGATGGATGTCACAACAACGAACTGGAGTATAGTCGGGGTTACGCACAATGCTCCGGTTTCCCAAACCCGTTCTCTGGTGAGCCCGTCTGGTCCGTTTCGCGATGCTCCCCGACACAACCAAAGAAGTCAGATTAGAAATGCCTTCGCGAACAGCTGCAGCGCTCCGAGGCGTATGAGACACGAGTCCTGAGACTTCCCGCACGTCTCCTTGAAGTATAGGGGTAGAATGTGTGAAACCGTCCCGGCCAGGTCGGATGGTATGGCGTCGCAGTGGGGAGACGAGTGATGGGCGCTCTCAAAGGACCGCCGACCAAGCGAGTCGTGCCTGGCTGGCTCAGCTCTTGCCTCGGGTACGTCCGTTTCACCGCCATGGTTATCTCCTGCGAGAGCGGACTCGGATTGCGGAAAGTCGGTAGACAAAAGCGGTGCAGCGTTGAGTAGGATGATCGCGATTTCTCCGATTGGGGCTAGTCTTCCGCCCTTCGACGATCCCGGTCCGCTTCGGACTGCTTGGCCGGATACTGTGCTTTTGGATGACGTACAGCGTGAGCTGTATCGATATCTGTTCGCTTGGTGTCAGTCGGGAGAAAGTGCAATGCATTGCATTTTGAGAGGCTCCTAGCGCCGGTAGCAGACAAGTGCTCTATGGTGACTGTCTCCATCGACTGAAAGAGTTATATTGAATGGGCTTCCTGCACGATTCTGAGAGAAGCACTCACCCTCTGTATGCCGCGGTATTGACTTTCTTGGTCAAATCGAATGAGCACGATTCTTCAACGATTTTCCTAGGCGTTGGAATCCTGACTGCTGTTACCCACCGTTGATCACAACTGACGGAGATATTGCCAGGTGACTTCATCTTAGTACTTTGGAAAGTACTGAACATGTTCTTGCTGCAAGATTTAGGAGCGAACGACTGGTAAGTGGTGGCCGGTGCCAACCCGTAGCCTGAGCAACGCTTGGTGACCTTGCAAGGTCACGGTAGCGCTTGGTGCGGTTGCGCATGCGAGCGCTAATCAATATCTGCCACGTGGGTCATAGGCGCCTGCCCATTCCAGCGCCAAACACTCGAACTCGCATCTGTGTAGGGTGCGGGCATTTTGGAATGCTAATTAGCCCCGTGCTAATGAACAGGGGTAATTTACCGTAAATTACCTGTCAATCTCAGAAGGGCCGAAAAGCCCATGTTAATCAGGGTAAATTAGACTAACCAAAGTCACGGTCAGGATGACTACCCAATCCTCTCTCTCGTCCGGCGGTGTCGCATTGTAGCCAATGTCCGTGCAGTCTCCCCAAAATTTTGGCATTACAAGGTGGCAGAGATGCCAATATATGTCGTCGTAAGGTCTCGGGCGGGCTGCATGGGCGCCAATATGTATCTCAGACAATTCTCAGACGGCATCCCCATCCATCCACCACTACGGTTGCTCAACTCTGGCTGAGCATTCCCCAACAACATCGAGGACCTCTCTCACTAATTTTAGGCCGTTCTACAGATGTTTCGCGACCAGGAGCAGCCGAAAGTCGGCTCAGTTAAGCAGATAAGCGCCCGGCTAATAAACCGTCATTTACCTCGGTAAATCTGGCCTTGTCGGGGATCCCGTGTGAATTACCGGTCAAGCAGACCTCCAGACCAATTTGCCCGCACCCTACATCTGTGGCACCTGGAAGCTTGATCCTCTGCCTCCTCCTGCCTCCGAGTCCTCCATTCTCACTCGTGCTCGCAAAGAAGTCTAGCGATGTCTACAGCGCACAGGCCGACATGGGACCCCGCGCAGGCGAAGGACGTGAAGGGTGGTTCCCGCCAGTTCTCCGTGCGAGATATGGCGGCCCACACGAAGCTGAAATTCCGGTGGGTAGACCGTACCATGGCCAAGTCACCAGCCGTCCTCTGACCTGGAATGCGCGCAACGTAGGCAACCTGGGCAGACCTCAACCGCGGAGGTGGCTAAACGTGACCTGAGGGCGGAACTCCTTGCAGCAGAGGCGGAGGCGCGCGAGAAGAAACGCAAGGCAGAGGGGAAGCCTGCGCTGGCGGTGGAGAACGGCACGACGGTGAATGAGGGGCAAGACGAGGAGTCAAATAAGCGGAGGAAGTTGCTTGCGGACGCGTTGGAGCTGGATAAGGATGATGACGACGAGGAGGACAAGGACGAGTGCGTGAACCCTTCCTCCCACTTATCCCTATAACTCACCCTTCCATGGGTGTTACAGGGACGAGGACGAAGATGACGAGGATGACGAGGACGACGAGGATGACACGGCTGAGCTTTTGCGCGAACTTGAGAAGATCAAGCGGGAGCGCGCAGAGGAGAAGGAGCGGCAGGAGCGAGAACAGTCCGAGGTATCACAAGCGGAGCGGGAGGCGGAAATCGCGACAGCGAACCCGTTGCTGAACCTTGCAGCGGCGCTCGGCCAAACGCCGAACGGTGTCAACACGACGAAGCCAGGGACGTTTGCGGTGAAGAGGCGGTGGGATGACGGTGCGCTTCCTACTCATCTATACGTCTGAGAGGACGCTCATCTGGGACCTGGTGCGCGCTCTGTCAGACCTCATCTTCAAGAACCAGGCGATGAGCTCGCGAGACAAGGGCAAGGAGCCCCAGTTTGTCAACGATCTGCTGAGGACAGAGTTTCACAAGTACGTGTGTACCTGCTTTCTCACTGTGAAGGTTGCTCATGTTTTGGTAGGAAATTCATGTCTAAGTTCATCAAGGTATGTCGCTTCTACAATCCTGCTACCCAGCTATATCCAACTCACTATATTTCTGTTCATCAGTGAGGGATGGTGTATGTCTGCTATGTATTACCATCTTTTGCTCTGGACTTCTGCTCTACTTCGATTATCCCGTGGACATCCGCGTCGTATCTCTGCCGTGACAACCGTACACAGGCAGGAGAACAGGTACGTGCCGATGTGAACGGTAACCAGACCACTCCCGTCGTCGACGCTTACGCCGTCCTAGACACACACCTCCGTCCGCCCGGTGAATGTTACCATGGTCGCGTACCTCCGCTCAGAGTTGTGACTGTCAAACGCCAGTCTCTTGGGGTAACTTTCCCTTGCGTCTTCACCATACTATGAATACCATGTTGGTTGCTCTTCTCCGCCCTTAGTTGAGCATCTAAGTCCTTGGTAGCGCTGGCCTCCACTCCTTCGGAGTCTGTCCAAGGTGCACCGGTGAAGTCTCTTCACCTCCCGCGCTTCGCCTTTCACCGCAACTCAACAACGCTCATCACTCTCATATGTATCACTTGTGTTCTTCCCACCCTCATTGTCTCCGAAATGTTAAGAAATCTGACAAATCTCGACAACGAGGACATGCCGATTGAACGCATCATGCACGCGGTTTCCTAGTGCCTATATATACGTCACGACCTGCGAACAGACGTTACGTACCTTCCCATACACTCTTCTGCTGCTCACTACACCTTTCCTTGGGATGGTGGACATACTGGTGCTGGGCGCGACAGGTGAGTGGCCACAGTGCTGTGCCCTCATGGCTTCCCGCACACGCTGACATATTACCCAGGTTTCACTGGTCGTCTCATCACGCGATACCTGCACAACCACCCACAGCGCTCTTCGTACACGTTCGCCCTAGGGGTGCGCTCAAAGTCCAAAGGAGAAGACCTCAAGAAGTCGCTGGGCTTAGATGACACCGTCGTGGTGGTGCAAGTCGACGTGGCAGACTACGCGAGCGTCGAGGCCGCCGTGCGGGAGGTGCGCGTGGTCATCAACACGGTGGGTCCGTACTGGCTCTGGGGCGACAATGTCGTGAGGTGAGTGTTCAGCTCGTGCATAGCTACTCCCCGGCCGCCGCGCGTGGGTTGGTTCCGGTCACTTCGCGTATGAACTTGATAATCTCGATCACCGCAGGGCTTGTGCAGTGCATGGCAAGCGGTACGTCGACCTCGCGGGCGAGCTCCATTTTGTGAAGGAGATGATCATACGGTGAGCACAGTAGTCATCTCGTGCGGCGTTGGCGATGGGTTCATATTCATATTCCAATGTGTACGCCGGCATGCCCCCAGGTACGACTATTTGGCGTCGAAGACGGGCGCCATTATCGTCCCCACTTGCGGATTCAACTGCATCGCTCCGGACATCCTCGTCTTCCTCGCGAACCGGACCCTAAAGAATGCGCTGGGTGCCGACGCGGAATTGGGCCTCTCGCAGACGTTCTACCGTATCCAGGGAGGTGTCTCAGGCGGAAGTATCAGCACGCTGTTGTGCGACATGGAGCAGGTCCCCCGGCGTACATACGAGCGCTGTCGTGCCGATTATGCCATCAGCCAAGGTTCGTCTTGCTATACGACCTGAGCCGAGTTGATGCAGATGCGCGTTCGTTGACGCAGTACTCACGACACAGTTCGCGGTCATCCCAGCCCAGAGCCTGCGCTCGCAGCACGGATGCCTTTCTCGTCTCAGTATGGCGGGTATTGGTTGGGGGATAAGGTCGGCCGCGGGATTGTGCAGCGCACTTTCGGGCTGAACGCGCTGGCGTCGTCGTACACACACCTGCTCCTTGGTGCCACCTACGAGGAGAAGGCCGTACGCGCACAGACTTATGGGCCGCAGTTCCGCTATACGGAATATTTGTTGATAGGGCGGACTTGGATTGGTGCGGCTGTGTTCAGCGCGCTGTTCGCGTTCTTCATGAAGGTGCTGTTCCGGTCGCGGGTGGTGAGTGCTCAAACTGCACGTTTGCTTATCGTTGCCGCGGCTGACATGCCGTGGGCGTGGTCGCAGGCGAGACGGTTTGTGAAGCTGTTCATGCCGAAGCCTGGAAAGGGTCCGTCAGATGAGTGAGTCCGTTCATCTTTCGTTGTGGACGAAGCTCATGATTCTTTCAGAGAAATGGAGAAGGGGTGGGGGAAGGTCACGAACTACACCGCGTCTGCGGCTCATCGGGCGTATATGCGAAGTCCGTGATGCAACTTAAGGGCGATCCTGGGCACCTCCTCACAGCTTGTGCGTGTATTCCGTCGTTACCACCCTACTTAGCTCATATCCATTCACGGAATTCACTTCTGCTAATATCAGGGATGATATCCGAGAGCGCACTGGCATTGGCGCTGGACGACGCATCTCTTCCTGTCACCGCTCGTCTGGGCGGTGTGCTCACCCCTGCTACTGCACTCGGGGATGCGCTGATTCGCCGCTTGGAGGGGACCGGGCGCATACACTTCGAGAGTGAGATCGTGCGAGATGATGAGGAGAGCAGGAAGGACCGGTGAGGAGATGCTCGCACATATATACTGCAGGTAAGTTACGGTCATGCCCATGCAGGATATATCGTGCTTGGTGAATACACCGATGTCCAGCACTGCTGCTTGGGATACCTCTTAGCTTTACTATCACAGTATCGTTCGTGCTTGGGTTACATCCGCCCTCACGATGCACGGGTGAGTGAGCGGTGTGACCCGGTCACGGCAGCGGGCTAGTCAGATGTTGATACCGCTGGAGTCAGGTGCAAAGAAGCCTGAGTACATAAGTGCAGCGCGCAACGCGCATTTTGTTCTTCGATATGTACCACCACCATGGCCACCGTCCCATACATTCCCGCTGTCTCGTCTCTCGATCTCCCTTCTCTAACTTGAGACAAGCCACCCCTCGACCCCGCAGAATAGCCAGCATACGACATGTGCTGTCGACTCCTTATATCGTTCGCGTCTTCGGGGTTCGTGTTGAGCAACAAGACAATCGCGGCAGGAAAATAACGCCTCCCTCTACAGACTCGGGCGGCAGTCCCGAAGAAACGGCGTACGTCATGGAACAGTCCAGGAACAGTGCGCACTGCATGTATGCGCGCGCGTGGCCAGCAGCACTTCGCAGCTTCACTCTAACTCTCACCTCTCGTGTCTCTTGAACAACGCCTGAACGAGCCTGAACGACGCGAAGCACAATGCCCAGTGATATTCTCGTGCTGGGCGCGACAGGTCAGTTGCCTCGGCCTCGCAGACGCGAGTTATGATCTCATCCAGTCGCTTGGCGCAGGTTTCACTGGCCGCCTCATTACCCGCTACCTTTACAACCACCCACAACGCGCTTCATTCACATTTGCCATTGGCATACGCAACAAGGCAAAGGGAGAAGAGCTGAAGAAGTCTCTTGGCATAGACGACAGCGTCAAGCTTGTGCAGCTTGACGTCAACAGGTACGAGGATGTCGAGGCCGCGGTGAAGGACACGAAGGTGGTCATAAACGTGGTGGGCCCGTACTGGCTCTGGGGAACGAACGTTGTCAGGTGAGCATACAGTGTCTTCTGCGTGTTCATCATCGTCTGGAGCTTGGCCGTGAAGAGCCTGCGCGGAGCATGGGAGGCGTTATGTGGACCTCGCAGGAGAGCCCCATTTCATGAAGAAGATCATTGAGGGGTGAGTGTATGCGGTGTCTTCTTGACCATACCAGATCCCTGAGCATCGTCGGACGCATATATGCGCAGCTACGACTTCATGAGCACCAAGACTGGCGCAATCATCATCCCCGCATGTGGATTCGACTCCGTCCCCGCAGACCTCCTGGTCTTCCTGTCCAACAGGACCCTCAAGAATGCCCTCGGCCCAGACGCGCAGCTCGGCCTCTCGCAGACATTCTACTCCCTCAAGGGTGGTATATCCGGTGGCACGCTTGCGACCATGATGTCGGACATCGAGAATGTTCCCAGATTCAAGCTTTATGAGGCGCAGAGGGACTACGCCATCGCGCAAGGTACGCATTCTTGGGTCTTTTGCGTTGCGCACAGCTAGCTGAAAACATTCCGAGCAGCCCGAGGCCTCCCAAGTCCACCGCCCGCAGCCGCGGTGCGGGTGCCCTTCTCGTCCCAGTACGGTGCCTTTTGGCCCATGGCGATACCCAACCGCAGTGTCGTGCAGCGGACGTTTGGCGTTAATGCGCTGACGGCGTCATACGCGCACCTGCTCTTCGGCGTCGACCACGCGAAGGAGAAAGAGGCCGAGCTGCGGCCGCTCGTGTATGGCCCGCAGTTCCGTTACGCCGAGTACATGAACGTCGGGAGCTCGAAGCTGCTGGCTGTTTTATTCAGCACGCTCGCGAAGCTCTGGTTGTTGCTCGTGTTCAACTACGCGCCTGTAAGCCTCTCAGCTCCGCGAGTCGTACCCTGCTGACACTCCTCCCAGGCACGATGGCTCATGAAGATGTTCATGCCCAAGCCAGGCGAGGGCCCTTCGGATGAGTGAGTTGCGAGATGTATTGCATGCTACTTCCATGCTAATCCTGCTGTACAGGGTAATGGAGAAAGGTTGGATGAACATCACGAACTATACAGAGTGCGCGAGTTCGCCCGGCGTCTGGGCGAAGTCTGTCATGCGCGGTCAAGGCGATCCGGGGTACCTTCTGACAGCTTGTAAGTCCAGTGCCCCTCCAGCCTGATGAGGTGCCTCAGTACTCATACCACGCGTACGGTACCTCTTTGCAGCGATGATATCGGAGGCCGCGCTCGGGCTTGCGCTTGACGACGCGTCACTTCCTGCGTCGGCGCGTCTTGGAGGTGTCCTGACACCCTCTACGGGCCTCGGTGGCGTTCTTGTCAGCCGTCTGGAAGCCACAGGACGCATACAGTTCGAGAGTGAGATTGTACGCGCCAACGAGGAGAGTAAGAAATATCGGTGACGAACCTTGCGGACTCTGAGCTTGAATACTCTCGTAGCTGTAGACCCTTTACCGTAAGTTTTCCCTGCTTTCTATGTTGCGCGTTGCGCTGATGGTCTATCCCAAGTAGTAGTGTCGAAAGGTACTTTCTACAATACGTGTATTGCAAGTGAGGGCGCCTACGCCACATAGCCACGGATTAACATCGGATATATTTCGGAAGCAAGTTGAACCACAGGTCGACCCTCTCCGCTCTCTCAAGATCTTCCTCTGCTGCGCTTCGCGGTGATATGGCATCGAGTTGCCACGATGTCTCGGATGCAGGCCAGAAACAGGCTAGAAGCCACTTCCTGTGAGTTCCTGTGAGCAGAGCGACGTCTTTCGCGATGAGACGGCGTAGCGTGAGCTCGCTTGCTACAACTTACAAGAGCTAGCCTTGCGGAACGATGGTCAGCTGTTCAGCCTCTGGTGGGGTCGCTAGGACATGCGAACGCAACCATGGATGGTGAGTGGCTTCGTCGAGGTATATAACTCTACTATCGGTTTGTGCTTCCCTGTCTCCTGTTCCTTCTCCCACCTAGCTCGGAGTCCAGTAACCGAACCTACTGACTTCCCGCCATGTTGCGAGTCTCCAGTCTGACTGCTCGCAGGCCCCTTCTCCCGCGCGTCGATGCAGCTCGCACTTATGCTCAGCTCGCACGCAGCGGGAGCGAGAAACACGCGCGGCGCGCAACGAAGAAAGAGGGCACCGTGGCGGAGTTCTTCGAGAACCTTATTACCGAGGGGCCGCCGTTGCCGTCGCGCTTTGCGGACCTGAAGAAGGAGATGTGCGTGGACAAGGACGCGATTCTACATAGCTGGCGGGCCGTGCTGAAGGAGCTAGAGGGGGCTACGCAGGAGATCGCGCAGCGCGGGAACGAGGTGCGTGCTGGGCCGTCTGGTACCGTGGGTGTGTCCTTAAGCTGACTAGAGATGGGCGCGGGGCAGATGGTCATGCAGGTGCCGTATGAGGACATCCAGCGTGGACTGTCGGAGGAGCAGTTGGGGACGTTGAAGAAGACGGGGGTCATCATCGTCAAAGGCGGAGTCCCGCAGGAGGTGAGGTTGGGAGCAGGCTTTATCCCCGGGCGGTTGCTGATGGCTGTTCCTAGGAAGCGTTAGGTTGGTTGCAATCCGCCAGAGACTACGTAGCCGCGAACGCAGACAAGGTCAAAGGCGAGTATACGCAGCGTACTCGATCATGCTCGCTTGCCTTTCACTGGTACTCACAGCAACTCTGCAGGCGCACCCCCGGAGAAGATCGTCTTCTACGAGATCTACAACTCGAAGACGCAACTTCTCGCCCGCACGCATCCTGCGCTGATCGCGACGCAGAAGTACTTGCTCTCGCTCTGGCATACCTCGGCGGCCGACACACCCGTCAGCGTGCGCACCCCGGTGTCGTACTTTGACCGGTTCCGCATCAGGGGCCCGGGCCCCAGCGTGTTCACCCTCGGGCCGCACATCGACGGAGGGAGCATTGAGCGCTGGGAGGACCCGGCGTTCAGGTCGGTCTGGAGGCGCATACTAGAGGGGGGCGATGCGTGGCGGCGACACGACTCGTTTGATATCTCCCCGCGGCTCGATGCGAACCAGGACTTGTACAATGCACCGTACGCTTCACTCGTGCCGTTGTGGATCCTGCCATTGAATTGACATGGTCTTGCCCTTCCGCAGGAACCAGTGCTCTATCTTCCGGCCATGGCAGGGATGGACTGCGCTGTCGCATACTGGTCCTGGAGAAGGCACGTTGCGTGTCTTGCCTATGCTGTCGCTCGCGACCGCATACATCATCCTCCGCCCGTTCTTCAGTCTACGTCCAGAGCTTGCCTCCGGGGTGAAGAGTGCCGCCGACATCCCGCTAGATGCAGACGCATGGGTGCTTGACCTGGACAACCCCGCGTTCCCGGGCAGTACGCCAGGGAAGACGCAGGCGATCACGCCCATCACGCACCCGCATCTCCGCGTTGACAAGACCGTTGTCTCGATCCCACGCGTCGAGCCCGGCGACCAGGTGTACTGTGAGTTGCATTAGAGAAGTTCGTGCGTAAGTTGGAAGGCTGACGTGGTGCGTTTCAGGGCACACGGATGTGGTTCACGCGGTGGAAGCGGAGCACAATGGAACGGAAGACTCTTCGGTGCTGTACATCCCCGCCGTGCCTCTGACGGAACGCAAGTAAGTCTCTCTCTGCCCTTGTGCCGCTCAACCTTCTACGGGGCAAGTACCTGACATTGCACTAACGCGCTGATAGCGCGGCGTATCTGCGCGATCAGCGGGATACATTCCTCCAAGGCCTTCCTTCTCCGTACGTGTCTCGCTCAGCGGTTCAGACATTCCCGTCATTGCTCACGCCTGCGCTCCTTCCATGATAGGGATTTTCCGGGAGGCGAGGGCGAGTCTCGTTTCGTTGGCCGTGCAAGACTCGATGACATCATCCATGCCGATGGGAGACGCATCCTGGGTTTCGAGCCTTTCGAGTACAGCTCTTTCGTCAACGAGGGTGAACGGAGGGCTGTCGAGAGTGCTAACGATATCCTGGGATTTTGAACGATACAATCAAATGGTACATCTTAAGGACGAAGTGTAACACGTCTCCTGGTTGTAGAGTACTCGTCCCCGCCGAAAATGTTCGAACGCCCAAAATAGGCGCCCGTGGACCGGCGAATTCGTGCAGTTACTTAGCACTTACTTCATACAATTAAAACAAACTACAACACACATATGTTAGGCCACTGAATGAAGTTTCATTATACATAACTAGAAGTGGGTGTAACCGCCTTTGGCTTCCTTTACAGCCGCCACTCTCTCCGACATGCTCCCCATGACCCTGTCCATTTCCTCCTCCGACAAGTCTGCCCAAACCGACTGTGCCGCCTTCCAAAGTGCATTGAGGGAATTCTGAGAACCCGGTTTACTGTAGAGTTTCGACCGATGCGGCGCGTCACAGGTCACAGGGACCTCCGCCGCACCACATCGTGCTGTAGGTCACAGGTCACGGCCCCTTTGGGGCCCCCATTTTCGCGTTTTGGCTCGGTTTTCGGGCGTTTAGCAGGCCAAATCAGGCAAATTTTGGGCGCCTCCGCTCCGCTCCGGCGACTGCGGGCGGTTACAGGTCACACCCCGCTGGGGCCTGCACCGCATCGGTCGAAACTCTACAGTACTTGCCACACGGGTTTTGAGAAGGTTCCAGAGGGGCTCGATGGGGTTGAGGTCAGGAGAGTTCGGGGGATGTGTGAGGGTGCGAATGCCCAGGCGCTCTCGAGCTGCTGCTGCAACCTTGCTAGTGTGTGCAGGAGCCCCATCCTCAACCACAAGCATACGCCCACCCCTCTCCTTGTTCATGGTGGTGTAGAATTCGAGAAGGGGGCCTTCCAGGACTTGGCTGACATACCGCTCCCCATTGAGTCCACCCTTCCTGCCCGACGACTTCCCTTTCCCTCCCTCCTGCACCTCCTCCTCTCCCAGATCCAGCCGGATGAGTGGTCCCTTGCAACCCTGCGCCACACAGCCCCACAACATGATGGACTTCCGGCCGCTCCTGAAGGTTGGTTGGATGTTGTTGGGGAGAAACTCCTCACCAGGCTGTCGAGTGACATGCACCCGCCCAGGCCTCTTCCCCAACTCCAGCTGTGTCTCGTCTGTCCAGATGATGGTGTCCCAATCCATCGTCTTGTTCTCCCGTGCCCATACGTAGCGCTTCTTGATGACTTCCTGGGATAGGAAGGGCTTACGCCGCGCAATCCGACAGTGGTACCCTGCTGAATTGGCAACCTTGCGCACCTGTCGCTCCGTAACATCCCCCTCAGCCGCTGCGTATGAAGCGAGCTCAGTCAGACGCGTGTATGCGGGACTAATCATGTATTAGGTACCTATGAAGCGAGCTACAGGGACGTAAGCAATCGGAAACGACAAGACAGACAGAACGGGGAGCTCACCTCAGTCAGACGCGTGTATGCGGGACTGAGGTGAGCGGTACAGGATAGACATCATATATGTAGGCAAACAGACAAGACTCGAGGTGAACACGAAGGTAAAACCTAACAGGACAAGAACGAAACCTAAACGTGTAAGACATACGAGACAGCGGGCGCGAGCGCGCCGCTACGGCGAGAACAAGACAGCGTCCGAAAATGGTCATACCGACAGGCACGAGGCGGGCACGCTTGCCCAGCCCAGACTCCCTCAATCTTCAACACTCCCCCTCAAGCGTGCGCGAGCCCGATTGCAGCAGCGAAGTGCTTAACCTTGACGGAGGGGAGGGCCTTTGTCAAGATGTCGGCGGTCTGGTCGTCGGTAGGGCAGTAGAGGAGTCGAATAGAACCGGCCTCGATGGAGTAGCGAATGAAATGGTACCGTATGTCGATGTGCTTGGTCCGGGCGTGATAGGAGCCGTCGCGGGTGAGAGCGATGGCAGACTGATTGTCGCTATGGAGAGTGGTTGGCTCGGAGAGGGGACGGAAGACTTCAGCGATGAGTCGACGAAGCCAGATAGCTTCCTTCGCGGCGTGTGTTGCGGCGACGTATTCGGATTCCGCGGTCGAGAGCGTGACGAGCTCCTGTTTCTTCGAGGCCCACGAAACAGCACCACCGTCAACGAGGAAGACGTACCCTGTAATCGCGTGTCGGTGTTCCTGCGACGCCCCATCCGCATCCACAAATCCCTCGAGCCCCTGCCCTCCTCCACCGTAGACCAGCCAGAGTCCCTTCGTGCCTTGCAGATAGCGGAAGACGCGTTTGACCGCCTCCCAATGGGTCCAACCCGGGTTCTGCGCATACTGCGCAAGCGTCGAGACGGCGAACGCGATGTCCGGCCGTGTGCCCATGGGCCATGGCCGCGTACATCAGCGATCCGATCGCCTCTTTGTACGGGACCTGGCGCATGCGCGCGACGTCCGCAGTGCTCTCCGGACACTGGGACTTTGAAAGCTGGATGTGGGGATCCATGGGGGTCGAAATGGGCTTCAGGTCGGTGAAATTGAAGCATCGGAGGATCGATTCGATGTAGGCGTGCTGAGATAGGGCCAGAGTACGTGCATCGAGGTCGCGCGAGATCTTGATGCCAAGTAGCCAGGTAGCGGGCCCGAGATTGGTGAGCTTGTAGCGAGCACCGAGCTTCTGCTTGCACGACTTGAGGAGAGCGTGCGAGCTGCCCGTGATGAGGCAGTCGTCGACGTGGATGGCGAGGATGACGACGTGGGGGTGAGCATGGAGAAAGAACACACCATAGTCGGCTTCCACCCGCTTGAACCCCACGTCCGTGAGAGCTGCGCACAGCGTCTCGTACCATTTCCGCCCTCCCTGCTTCAACCCGTACAGCGCCTTCTCGAGCTTGAGGACGTAGCGTCTCCGGTCAGCGAACTCGTGATCCGGTGGCTGCTCGAGGTAGACTACCTCCTCAAGCTTGGAGTTGAGGTACGCGTTGTTGAAGTCGAACGTGTCGGCGGCCCAGCCGTTACGAGCTGCGATAGCGAGGATGAGGCGGAAGGAGGCGAGCTTGGTGACCGGTGCGAATGTTTCGTAGTAGTCAACTCCGTAGACCTGGGTGAACCCGCGGGCAACAAGTCGAGCCTTGTACTTGTCGATTTCGCCTGCGGCGTTCTTCTTGACCCGCAGGACCCACTTCGAGTCGACGACGTTGCCTGTGGAAGGGCGTTCGACGACGCGCCAGGTCCCGTTAGCCACAAGAGATTCAAGCTCCGCTTGAATTGCCTCCTGCCACTTCGGCCAGTCGGGGCGCCTCTTGGCCTCCTGGTATGTCGGCTTGACGCACTCGCTCTCGCCCATCGCCGCCGCCATTGCCAGCTCGACTCTCTCATCCTCCACGATCTCGCTGACCATCGCCATGACCTCCTCCTCTTCTGGGGCCTCCTCGATTGTCGCCGGCACCGAACCAGCTTGCACACCTCGCGGCAAAACCGGCTCGCCAGCACGACCAGTTGCGCTCCCTTCCCCGGACCTCAGCCTCCTCACATACGCGCTCTCTTTGTGCACACGCTTGGGGCGACCCTCCTCGGCCTTCTCAAAGCCTCCACCAAGTACGTCGGGCGCGTCAACACCCGTAGTCGCATCAACAGGGACAACTGGTGCGGTAGAGGACGGAGTAGAAGCGGGGGTCTGGGGTTTGGAAGCAGCGGGAGTAGACGGCGAGGGCACAGGCTCGACATCACGGTGAGTATCGACTGCTCCATTCTCCCCCTCGAGCCGGACCTCGACGTCCGCTGTCATACCGGGGAACTTGACGCTGCGCTCGACCGTCACGATACGTCGGTCGGGCCAGTAGACGCGATGAGCGTCGGACTCCGCGTCGAAGCCCACCCACCGAGCTGTCACTGCACGCTCGGAGAGTTTCGAACCGGTAGGGGAGTGTACGCGGACCTCGCAACCCCATGGGTGGAGGTGTTCGATGTTGGGCTTCGTGCCCCAGAAGACCTCCCACGGCGTCTTGCCATCGAGTGCGGACGTCGCGGTGATATTCTTCAAGTACGTCGCATGGTTGGCAGCCTCCGCCCAGAGGTTGTCGGGCAGTCCGCTCTCGTGCAGCATAGCGCGGACCTTCTCGAAGATCGTCTGGTTGCCACGCTCACTGACACCATTGTACTCCGGCGTGTCGTGCGTCGTGAGCTTGCGGACGGTCCCGTCCTCATCGAGGAGCTTCGTGAACTCGTCGCTGAGGTACTCGCCGCCCCGATCCGTGTGCAAACACTTGATGCGAGCTCCCTTTTGCGTCAGGTAGAACGCTCGTACCTTACGGTACGAGCCGATAGTCTCGCTCTTCGCGCGCATAGGATACAGCTTGGTATACCGACTGTGGTCGTCGGTGTACATGTTGGCATAGCGTCTCCCCCCGAGGCTCTGGACTGGAGCTGGTCCCCACACATCCGAGTGCACCTCCCCGCCTATCTCCGTCGCTCGAGGCCTAACGCGTTCCTTTGAAATAGGTTTACGCGTCATCTTCCCAGCCTCGCAGGACTCGCAACGGAGGGGCTCACCAGAGGGCTCAACGGTGACGCCTTCGACCATGCCCTTCGCCACCATGGTGTGCGCAACGCGCGGCGACACATGTCCCAAGACGCGATGGAGTTCATCAAGGGTTACTGTGCGCTCACCATCGCCGACTTCCTCGAAAGCCGGCACCGCAGTCTCGGTCTCGACACGGGGGATGCGAAGGCGGTACAAACCGTTCACCATCGGGATCACGGCGACCAATTTGCCGTCGGGGTTGGAGATGCGACACTCCCCAGCGCGGAATGTTACGCTGGCGCCGGCAGCGGTGATGCGGCCAATGGACACGAGAGTCACGCCCATCCGGGGCGCGTGAAGGACGTCGCGAAGGAGGACACGGCGCGTGCCGTCACCGTTTGGTAAGTTGACGTACATGTCCCCTTTGCCGACGGCCTCGTATGTATGCTGATCAGCTGCGTGTATAGCTTTCGGGGCAATCTTCGTGTAGCGGACGAACCGATGGCGGTGGGGAGACATGTGGCGTGTCGCCCCGGAGTCGAACAGGATGACTTCGTCGACAGCCTCAGGATCCTGGGCAAGATGTGCGCGTTCAGCACTGACGAAGAAATCGTCCGGATACTCGGGAAGCAGGGTGTCCCAAGCAAGATCACCACCCTCAAAGCTGTCTTCGGAAGGCTCGGAACCGAGGTCGCTGAAACCGTCAGGCTCAGACTCGGAATCGGAGACGGACTGGAGCTCCGGCAGCTCGTCGTCGCTGTCCGGTGCAGTGAATGTATACCATGCCTCGTCCTTATCCTTCGACTCCTTCTCCTTGGTCTCCGCCGCCGCCGCAGTGTCTTTCGGCTTCCCCTTGCCATCTCCGCTCGACTTTCCTCCGCCATTCTTCCCTCCCGCATTTCCTCCGCCCGGCGCGCGGCACTCACGCTTATAGTGCCCCTTCTTGCCGCAATTGTGGCACTTGCGGTCGCGCTTTGGCAAGCCTCGGTCGTCGGCAGAAAGCGCGACGTCGTTCGCATCTCGCGCGGACTTGCTGTCCCTCGCGCGCAGCTTCCGATGGTCGTACTGCTCGAGCAGACCCTCCATGAGGTCATCAGCGGTCATGATGGAACCGGAAGCGCGCTGAGTAGCGGAGATAGCGGCGAGATAGGGATCGTAGGAGGAGGGCATGGAACCGTAGATGATAGCGTAGAAGTCCTCGTCGGAGAGGGGTTGGCCCATTGCGGCAAGACGCTCACGCATGTCGGTGAGCGTCGTGAGGTGCTTGCGGACATCGTCTTTGTCCCTGCACCAGGTGTCTTGGAGTTGGCACCGCAGGTCGACCGAGACCATGCGCAACTTGCGCTCGAACTCCTTTGCGATCGCGACCCAGATCTGGTGCGCGGTGGGGAGATCATGGATCTTGATGAAGAGCGAGTCCGGGATCGTGCTCGCGATGAGTTGCTTGACGTTCGCTTCGCCCTTGCGCCATTCGGCGAGCGCCGTCTCGTACTTCGTCTGCGCGGCTGGGTCAGGAGTCCCTCCGACCGCCGCTGCCGTCGTGCCTCCCGTGGATGCTGAGCGGGGACGTGTAGCTGATGCTGAAGTGGTCGCGCTCGTCGCAGCCGGGGACCCTGTCCCAGCGCTGCCCGACGGCGCTACGGGCTCCTTCGACGTGCCATCGAGGTGCCCCGCCACTCCCTTCGCGTCCGCTGCCCACACCAACCGGGCCTTGTACAGCACCCAGTTTCCGCCGCCCACCTCAAGCTTCGGAACCCGCACGGAGTCGTCGGATCCGACCTTCACAGAGGACATGGTGATGGTGATGGATTGGTAAGTCGTCTGGATGAGTACGCAGTAGCCTAAACGGCAGGGCTCATAACCTATGAAGCGAGCTCAGTCAGACGCGTGTATGCGGGACTAATCATGTATTAGGTACCTATGAAGCGAGCTACAGGGACGTAAGCAATCGGAAACGACAAGACAGACAGAACGGGGAGCTCACCTCAGTCAGACGCGTGTATGCGGGACTGAGGTGAGCGGTACAGGATAGACATCATATATGTAGGCAAACAGACAAGACTCGAGGTGAACACGAAGGTAAAACCTAACAGGACAAGAACGAAACCTAAACGTGTAAGACATACGAGACAGCGGGCGCGAGCGCGCCGCTACGGCGAGAACAAGACAGCGTCCGAAAATGGTCATACCGACAGGCACGAGGCGGGCACGCTTGCCCAGCCCAGACTCCCTCAATCTTCAACACTGCGATCGCCTTGTACGGGGCTGTTCGGTTCTTGCGGACCTCGCGGACGATGATGCACTTCTTCCTGTCAGTGAGTGTGGTGGGACGGCCTGGGCGAGGAAGCGAATTGCGGGTGTGAAAGTTTTTGTCGCGTTGGACGGTGTAGTAAGCAGTGCTTTTAGAAACTCCCTCCATATCGCCTATTTGGCCATAAGAGTGGCCCTCCTTGTACAGTGCAACAATAGCACCACACTTGGAGGGCGAGAGTTCATGGACTCCACGGGGGGGCATGGGGTGGTTGTGGAAGAAAAGGCAAAAGAAAAGTTTGCATTGAATTCGAACACCGGCGCTAATTACGTAATCATCGGCGTTCGAACACTTTCGGCGCCTACTAGTACAATACCACGCGCTACCCTGTGCCCATCTTGTGTATCGAAACCAATGCGGAAATCGGGAGTGCCTGCGCCTGCGTGCGCACAACTCACCCCACCTTCAGCACACACAGACGTCTCAGTGGGATACACATTTTATGCTACGGTTGATGCGTCTTATCGTACAACAGCACTTGTAGTTTTGAACTTCCGTCAGAGGATCGCATTTGGCCCGCCCCTACATCTGCTTCACGTCAGGCAGCTTCAGCTTCCATTCCTGCTTCGCCAGTTCCGGCCTGACGATGTTGTCCACCGGGTTGGCATTCTTGCGCTTCTCGTAGGCTTCCATCCGTGCGGCCCAGCTGTCCGCAGATGGCGCGCCGCCCTCCGCGCCGCCCTCCTCGCCCTCGGGGGCCTTCTTCCAGATCTCCTGGACGGCTGCACTGAGCTCCTCAGCGAAGTCGCGGAGGTCCTCCTGCAGGGAAGCAGCCTCGGCGCGATGCTCCTCTGTGAACTGAAGGAGGTGCGGGAGAAGTGCGGAAGTGTCAGCTGCAGACGTGAAAGGAATGTATCAGAATCAGCATATGCGTGGTGCGGCAGTGCCATCTAAAGTCTAGGACTGACCTTGGGCTGTGTTGAACCTCGCCACAAGCTTGGAAACGGACTTGAGGAGGTACTCTTCTTCGTCCACCGTTCCTTTCCTCCCGGAGCCGACCTTGCGCTCCAGCTTCCTCTTCGAACGCGAACTTCGCCTAGATCAGGCGAATGCGTTAGTCTAATGGGAGGAAGCTACCAACAGGGACTCACTTCGAAGACGTCTTCGACATCGCGGAAGGAGCCACCGTGTAACGCGTGAACATTGTCGGCGCCATCGAGATGTCGGTCATGACGTCGACGTTGTGGAGATCTGTATCTTCCACACCGTAGAAAGCATCTTCAGGATGAACGTGCATGAATCAGCGGCCGAGTTATAACGTTCACAGGTCAGCTTTACCTGGTTCCTCGACTTTGCGAACCCGCAGCTCCCGGATCCGGTTCAGTTGCTTTCGCAGCTGCTCCCGCATCTCTCCAAGTTCCTCGGAGATACGCGCACGGCACTCGAGAGTGCCTGGATGAACGATCTCTTCCAGAAGCTCCGGGCGACGCTTGAGAATGATCTGCGACGCTGCTCAGCTGTGCCCAACTCCACTGAGGATGTCAGTGAGGAACTCACGATGCGTCTTGCTTCGGAGAAGTGGTTGCCTTCAACCAGTGCTATCACCGCTTGACGAACATCGTCGGCATAATCCAGCAGGACAGTAGCCGCCTCCAAAAAGCGCTTCTTCGATGTCAGCTCATCTGCCGAGCTTGCTGTGAAGAAGGCCCTGAAGGATCAACAATGCAAGAGAGTACGTACCAGCGACACGATATGCGATCTCGGACGTCGGCAAGTTCTGTTGGCCAACAAGTTCGAAAAGCTCCTGCCAGTCAAGCGCCTTCTCGTGTGCGATCAACGCCCTTTCAGGCTTGTTTGCTTGCCGGAACACTGCGCTGATGGTGAGACAACGGTAGTGCAGGAGTATGTTGTGTGGACATACCGAAAGCCGCTTCTCGGAACTCTCGTCTTTCGAACAACCATTCGCCATAGAGGTTGAGCACTGCCTGCGAGCAATCTTTCGAGTCAGTTGCAAGTCCCGGCAACGTTGGCATTGGACCACACCTCGTACTTGTCGGTCCCGCGCCATATTGCAATTGCGTGGTTATACAGGTGGTGTTTCTCCACGTACGCAAGTGCCTCATCGAAACGTTCATGGCCTGCGATAGTTCAGCCACAGATGCAGCATCCCTTCGGAATGACGATAGCTCACCAGCGAGACTCAGGTCAGTCAGCGCCTTCTCATGGCGCTTGAGGTGGTCGTCTATCCTGAAACGTTGGTAGTACTGGTCCAATGCGCGAAGCTCCCGCAAGAACGGCAGGTACTCCCTCGGGTCCTGGTAGCGGGTTAGATCAGAAGTCAGCTATGGTGGCCCAAACTTACCTTCTGTGCATGCTGTGCAACCATGAGTACCAAGGAGAAGTCGTACATCCCAAGGGCGGTGTCGAAGAGTTTGTCCGCATCGACCAAGAAGATGATGTACTTCACAGCGTCCTCGACAAGGTCTGGCTCCGTCTCTGCATGACAGCTCGTCAGATATATATCGACTGCATGCACCACAGCAACGAACCTTTGAGACGTAACAGGACGGCGAGACCAGCTTCGTGATCCGGAGGCCTCTTCATGACGTGTGCGGTCAAGATTGAGTTGACATATTTCTTCAGGTCCTTCCGCTCGAGCTCGACGCGAATCTTGTCGCATATCTGCGAAACGAGGTCCGACGGCAAGGAACCCTGACTGTATGCGATGGTTAATCATGAACGAACAGCGCGTCGTGGTCCCGCACGCACCCAAGGCTGGTCAAGAAGAGATTGATGTAGTCGACATCGGGCACCTGCTCGAGGAAGGACGGGATGCCCTGAAGGAACGCGTCTCGGTTGTGCTCGACGAACACGTTCAAGTCGATCCGATGCTTCCTACACGCCGTGAAAGCCTTGCCGTAGTTACCGCTGCGAATTTCCGATCAGCTGAAACACATCATAGCATGTGCATCGAAAGACTAACTTGTCGATGTCCTGCTTGACGATCTCCATGACCAGCGGGCGCGGATTGATCGTCTCGAGGTTACCTCTCGGCATCTGCAGCACGAGACTCATGGTGCTCGGGACAGCGGTCACGATCCTCGACCCGCGCTCGACACGCCGGGTTTCGAACTCTGACAATGGTGCATCCGGTGTCGAGAGGACTTTCGCCAACTCTGAAAGCTGCGCAAAGTGAGCGACGTGCGCCGTAGTGGTATAGATCAAGAATCTGGGGGTGGCGGTGAAGGAGTTGACGTTGGTGGCGAGAGTGCGTGTCGCTTGACCGTCCGTGACATGCAACTTGCTTGAGTGCGACAGACCGATGTATAGCAGCGAGCCGTTAGAGGAAGCCTGAGTTGTCCAGAAGCAGAACTCGGGGAAACGAGCGACTTCTGCGACAGCCTTGTTTTCAAGGTCGACTGCAACGAAGGTCAGCTACAACATAGGTAGGATCGACAGTGTAGATCCACTGACCTTGGTGGACTTGAGCACCCAGACTTTGCCAAAAGACTCCCCGACCCGCGACGAGTCTGCCGTTCCGCACCGGGAGCGAAACAACCGTCTGCTTGCTTTCTTGCCCCTGAATATCCAGAACGCAAACGACGTCCTTGGCATCGCCGCTTGAGTCGGTACCAAGGATGGCGAGACGCATCCCGCCTTCGGGACTATCGTGTTGGTCGAAGACAGCCTGACGGTAACTCCGTGAACCAGCGCCTTCGAGGACCCCGGACCAGATAGAGGCAGGGTCGAGAACTTTTCCACGACCGGGTCCCAGCCGCGTCTTCAGATCGAAGACTTCGACGATCCCGGGCTCCCACAAGGCTGCAAGCACATCGCTATGCGATGCGAAAGCGGCATGAATAGGAGTGGGGGATCGTCGAAGAAGGGATGGCAGAGAGACGTTGGGAACTTGCAGTGCAAGTGTGTGCGAGGACATGGGCGGAGGGACGTTCTGTGTCCGGAACGGGGTGAGAAGCAGGCTCGCTGTGAATAGGATTGTGGGCATGTGAGCTAACTGGTGATCATGGGGTCTACGTACTGCCGTCAACAACAGCCACAGAACCAGAATCCACAGGCGGTCTGCTGGGCGATGCTAGCGTGTCCCACGCGTATGTGCGCTGGATGACTTCCGCTGCAGAGCAAGGTCATAAGCGATGGCGACATCCCCGCCCGGTCATGAATACGCACAGTGAGTCGTCAGGATGATACGAAGGGGGTCCTCAGGGTGCCACTTGACTGTAGTGAAGCGGCCTGGGGCGCCGTCTGACCCAATCGGAGCAACAATCTCCTGCTTGAGGTACCTGTTGCCAAATGAATGCATATCGATAGACACCTTTGAATCTATCTTACCAATAATAGTTCCCTGTGGTCCATAGTTGCACTTAAGATACTGTTAGTTTCACCAAACATGCGTGTCCAAGGTCACACGTACCGACGTCTCCATCATCTCGCTCTATCCAAACACTCAGTACGTTTGAATCCGAGCTCCATCCAACTTCGCGCACGCGGTATGCCCATTTGCGCTGCGCGCCTGCCACCACGGACTCTGCATTCCATTCACGCAGCGTGAACTCCCCATGGCGTAGGCCGTTCCGTTCGAGAAATACGATGTCATGTCGCCCATCGCGCCCTTGACCCAACCCAGATCCGCCATCGGAGTTCTGAGTCGACTCCCCAGGGATGTTGCCGAAACGTTGGGTGCCGACGATGAGGTTACCGGAGGGACGCCACGATAAGGCGTGCTCCAAGCCAGGTACAGGCTCCGCAGTGCTCTGCAGCGCCGCTTCGCGAGAGTATACGCGGACCTTGCGGTGAGGTCTTGTTTCCGTCTGCGCGGCGGTTCATAAGTGCACAAGATGGAAGCAAGCAGTCGTATGCACCTCGTTCGCGCCCTCGAGCACGCTGACTGTGAAGTAGGCGCCGTCTCCTCGCCAGCTGATGCGGACGTGACCGTCGTCGTCTGGGCTTGCTCCGATCGCTGCAGCAGGGACCGTAGAAGTCGCAGCAGCCTTGCCCAAGGAGCCGTGGAACTGCGTATGCTTTGCGCCCCAGCCAACGTTAATCGGTGCATCTGTCGCAGACGAGTCAGTATAGGAGGATGAATGAGCGACTCGGACGAACCTTCGCCAAAGTCAGACGGGTGAAGAGGTCCCTCGGAAAGAACGTCGAACGTCGACGTCATCACGAGTAGCTTATCCTCTCCTGCACACAAAGCGCATGTCAATGGGGGCTGTATGCTATGGAAGAGCCGAGAATAACCTGTGACCAAGACGAGAAGAGAATCGTCTGGGCTCCACGCTGCACCCATAATGCCACCTTCCACAGAGCCGACAACCTCTGCCTAAGATGCTACTATCAGCATATACCTTCCGGCTTCCCGATGTCACTGAACATACAGTGGGTTGGTCTTCATCCAAGGGGACCGTCGTAATGTCGCCCGCACGAGTGATGACGACCAGGGTACGACTATCTGGAAGTACGTGAAGAGAAAGCACTTCGGGATCAGACCATGAACCGTAAGGAGGGTTCTTCGATGGACCCGCAGACCATGGGTTATTCGAAGCCATCGTAGGTGTATGGAAAGCTGTCACCAGGGACGGCGTGGCCTGAGTACGATAGTCAGCCTATGAGAGCTTGCGATTGGTATTAGAGCTTACGCTGTGATCGGACATGCTCCCCTCAGCAAGAAGCCATATCGTAACACGGGCCTGCCCGTCTTGCGAAGTGCCTTTGCTTTCAGTCGTTAGTAAAATCGCATTTTGGTCGAGATCCACAGCCACCGCCGTCAGGCTGGACGCCTCGCTTGATGATAAGAATTCTGCTTCAGTGAGGGACACATTCGAGAGCTTCCATAAGGTCAAGCTGCGCATCATTGACGGCTCTACAGAGCCTCGGAGCACGATTGCGGAAGTCGAACGAGCGGAGAAGACAAGCAGAGTTAGCGTTCAAGCGAGTCAAGTTTGTTTCTGGCCGGTTTACACGGGCGCCTATCGAGATCACCTTGTCGGCAATTACCGATAAGCAGAAGATTTTGCAAGATCTCAAGTATCTCCTTCAAGCAAGTTGCCTTCAAGCTTCCACGATTCTAACAGCACAAGAACCTACAAACACGTACTGAGACGTTTCTTGCCTTGACCTACATGTAATCACAGGTGGTACTACTGTAGTCCGACACCACCTTGGTTGCGAGCACTACTTGATCCTCCGAATGGTTCGCCACGTAAGTCTCATGAAGATCGCCTGCTAGAGAAAGATTTCACTCGCCGCACAGGCCCCCGTACTCCGCGACACTGCTCACATGGGAAGCACAAGAGGACACGAGAATCCTCCAGCTGCAGGATCTGCTCAACCTCAGATCAGCTTCTCCCACATTTCCTCGACTCGGTGAACTCACCATAGGCGCACCCCCGGGTTTCCCGAAAGCATAAATAGATGTGAGTGGTCCCCACTGTTTGTTGACTGATCAGTCGACACTGTTGTTGGACCGTGGTCGTCTGCGACTCACCGTGGAAGATCGGAGAGGTATGACCTCGCTGCTCACTCCCCCGCCGTGCTGCCCCCAGTGGCCGTCGTGGGCTGGGTTGCTGCGATCGTGCCCTGCAATGCAAAGTTCTTCGGTCCTACGATCATGTCAGTGCAAGCCGGTCATACGTACCAGTATGGTGTTCATGACGTGCCGCAAGGGTTCCAACCCAGGGAAGCTGAACCCTCCAGATGACGTTCCAGGAGCGCCATGTTCAGATTGCGGCTCTTGCTGCGCGTCATACTCCCCAGCGATCTCGTGTATCCTGTCAGGCTAGGGAAGGCATCGGATTCTGTATCGTGCAGCCTGAGAGTTGGACAGGGATCGACTCACCAGAAATTGTCGTATACGGGCTTCCCATGCTTCTCTGTCCATGAATATCTGTCGTCCGTATCAATCATCACGCTTGATATCGGCGTTGGCATTGCAGCGAGGCTCACCTGATATGTCTCCGCGCATTTCTTCACGTACTCTTCCTTCGCGCACCACTCCGTCCACACATCCATCCTCTGGATGCAAATGGATCGCAGCTCCTCCTCGTCATTGACGCCTATCTTGAAGGAGAGATCCTTCTGGCCCACTCCCCTCGCATTCTCCCACTCCCATGGACCGTAGACAGTCCCGCCGGACGTGACAGGAACGGCAATGAGCCATCTGTTGGGTTTCTGCCATTCTGGTAACGTGTGTACGTGGTATCCGCAGGACTCGATCTCGCAGTGGGGGGATATGGGTATCGAAAAATGGTCCTTGAGGATAGCGGGGAGAAGCTTGGACGAGTGGATGCCCCGGTACGACGTGAGCAGATAAGCCGTGATTGGTGGAAGTCTTTGCTTTCCTATCGGATGGATGCGTCGGGGATTATGCGTGACGACAGCAGGTCGAGGCGCTCCGCTCAGAACTCCCATGATGGGACGCAAAGCCTTGTTCCCTCTCCTGAAAATTGCGTCTATTGGCGTGTGCACGGATTCGTGCAACGAGACGACTTCCCCGACCAAGTAGTGGCTGGCGAAGGGCTTATGTCGATACCATCGTTTCGCTGGATCACTGCAGGAGCTGCAACCGCCGTCCCGAGTAGGAGCATCTGCAGGAGTGCCAGGTAAAAACTTCCAGGACGAGAGCATGGGCAGGGCCGTTGGGGGATGACGATGGTATGTCAACCTGAGGCGACTCTTTATCTATTTAGTCAGACGGTCACCCCCACCAGAAACAGCTTCACGGTGCCTGTGAATCAATGGGAGAACAGCATCTGGCACTAGAACAGCGCTCAAGTGGTCAGCGGCAGTGCGTAGAGCGCGGTTACACACGGTGAGCGTCTGACACCCACTTCGACTAACAATTGCAAACATACGCAGCGACGACTCGAGGACCTGGGTAAGCCTCCCGCTCACACTTCTCCCCCGTTTCCCTCCCTTCTCTCCTCTCAGTCGCTTTCTCGCTCTCCCCTAATTCTCTCCCTGTGCCGCTCACTGTCTATTACCGGTACTTCAAGTTAGTGCCTCAACAGGCTCCTCCTTCGATTCTCAGAGTACCAAATCGCCGCCACTCCCATCTCTTCATGGTCGTCCGAATCGTCCCTTCTAGTCTGTACTACGCAGCCGTTCGTATCGATCCTGTTGCGATGGTGCAGGATCTCGGTCTGGACGACCCACAAACACTCACCGAGGCCCGAGGATTGATGAACAAAACATACCTTGCACTGCTGGGCCTAGTGCGTCGCCGCTCTCTCCTTACTCACTGTCGCATCTGACTCAGCTTTACCTACCTTCAGCCTGGTGAACTCCCACTGCCGGGTATGCGGTGGTGCAGATACAGCATCGGGCCTATCGGTACTACCCTCCGCACTCCAGATCCGGAGAGCGGTATAACTGCCGACATGGTCGTACCGATCGCCCCAAATACCGCTCACGCCAGAGGACTCGAGCCCGTCCGACCACTGTCACCATTCCCTTTCTCGAACTGCTTCCATTGGATTGAGAACGATGTTATGGTGCGCATACGCGTACTCCCACAGGGTGGTTTCGAACATGACGGCGCCATCAAATTGAGCGTGAAGGAGCACAGCGCTCTGAACCGGAAGTTCGAGGGAGACTACGACAGGATCGGGGACTTCGTTCGCCAACTGCAGTCGACATCATGCCAGGTACGTGCTCTGACTGCAGGGTGATTTTCATATCAATTAACGCGTTATCCCTCGCGTAGCGTTCAGAAGAGCCCGACACTCTAGACGACTCGGACCACGAAATTGAGGGTTGCTCGACGCAGGAGTTGTCGGAAGCCTACGGCCTCTACGCTCAAGACGAGGCTGTGACAAGTTCATCACCCCTAGCGAGTCTTTTGTCGCGGCGCCCCGACAGCGTCTCGGACAGTGCGCGAACGAGCACGTCAGCGGCGACGGGTGTCTGCTCTGCGGACTCGCTGGACTCGGATTTTGTCAACGTCTTTGGACAAGCCACAGATCCGACGAATGGATTGATACCACTTGTCGATTGCTGGCTCGACATCGACAAGCACCTCACAGAAGAGACCATACCCAGTCCAGACGAGCTGGAGAAAGAAGTCGAGCAGGTCGTCGAGTGAGTTCATCTCCCCTGTCTTCGTCTTCGCGCACTAATCTCTCTCAGGATCATCAAGCGTGGCGTTGCGCGGCGGCTTTTGACGGAGAGACAGGCCCAAGCCCAGACGCAGAGCGACACAGTTGCCGCAGCCAAGGCAATCAGCATCGGACACCACCTTGAAGTGGCCGATCTCAAGCAGCTAGTGCCTGCTGCGCTATACATGGTCGGGCAGATCTGCAGGTTCACCGCCAAGTCGGTGCTTCTGCCGCTCGTCCGCGACATGTGGGCAGGACCCCTTGTCTTTATGCATCGTCTACAGCGATTGGCCATGGTCGCCGCAGCTCGCCGTGCATAACTCCCTCCACCATCTTACATGTAAGGTGAGTATAGGTTATGACACTATTAGCGTATCCATTCATATTGATGCAGGCGCTTCGTTTCCAGCGCCGTTTCCTCCGAGTCCGTGTCTCGTCCAGTAGTAGTAGCATCCATGATACCCATTTGTGTATTATTATCACCACGCTGTAATTGTACCAGCTACTGTGAACTCAGTAGCAGCGCATCGTTGCCTCACTGTGCCATAAACTGTCGCCACCAGCCCACCGCTAGCCTTCGTTCGATTATTCGAGTCGTTCTGGCCTTCGATCGCCGCCTCCTTCCCCTCTCTTTCCATTGTTGCTTCTACTGCCAACGACGCTTCATACTTCGCAAAGCCCTGCGAACCTTGCGATAAAGATCGCGCAATGACGGCCTGTGGACACGAATGCCGGGCCGACTCTTCGAAGCGAAAACCTGCCCGGTACATGATGAGTTCCGCCCACGTCCACATACGCCGTAGACTGGTTCACGCACCGCTGGTGTTCCCTCGGGGATTCTCATGGGCGCTGGTCTGATAGGACTGTCGGCCAGCGCATCGCGAGCACTGACTTCGCACCAGGATTCCGACTCCAGTGCATCCTGGACAAGGATGATAGATGAGTCTCCAAGTCTTGCGCTTCAGTAAATATGATAACGCGTTGGCGTACCGTCGTAGCTTCCTTCACTGTTGCCGGTCTACGCAGCAGCCAGAAACGATGCCCGACCTTCGGCGACCCTTGGGCTTCAGTCGGGAGACGCTCGGGGGGAGCTTCGCTCCCGCATGCTTGCTGGTAGCTGAGCAGGAGGTTCCGGTCCATTGGGGTTGATAGTTTCACGGCGGGAGTGGGTCGCATCATCCGCTGACGAGCGTGGTCTTATAGGCATGCTGGACACTCGGTGGCACATAGGATGCAGTTCAGGTGGCAAATCGATGTTTTCCGGTAAACGAGGCTCAGCATATTCAAACATCCTTGACGGCACCAGTGGCCACTATCTCTGTACATCTGTGCCACAGCAGGCCAGTGCTCGTAACAATCCTTTGTTTGATGTAAGCCTCGAGGTGCCCCGCGTCGGGCCACCGAGCGGCGACTGAGTGATCAGTACTCAGTTGCCGCCGTTGATGTCTAATGGCGTCGGACGCCACCCACGGCCGATCGGACGACCAATCTATGTGTGTTGTTCTAAGGTGATAGGATAGCTTCCGCTACATCGTAACGAGAACTATACGTCGGACGTGAGCCTCGTATATATGAAGTCCAACAAGTACATCCCAACATTCGACGACCTATGCGTAGACAGAGACGCGGCATCCGTGCCCACGAGGTCAGTCCAGAGCGCGACGGCTCTTCTGGTATGAAACGGTCACCCATAAATCCCCTTTCCGAGCCTGTGAGCGGAGATGCACTTTATTTGCTTGGGGCGAAACGAACGAAGAACCATCAGTACTCACTGTGGTTGCGCTGCCTCGGGCCCGGGTCGTTGAAGGGTGTGAGAGACTCTCATACGTGTTATATATGGCAGCCTGTGTGCTATGTTCAGTCGACGCTGGCAATGCGAAACGGAATCAGGAAAGCAGCTTGGAACTCACACCGCGCATAAAGCCCGGGGGCGCAGGCTTAAACTGCGTGCGGGCCTGAGAGACGTCGTGCGCCGCTTTGCGAACTCCACCGTTTCCACCTGATCGCGCGTCATTGCGCGCAGGTGTGGAAGAGACGGGCCGTGGGGATTGACCGTTGCGGACACGGTGTCTGTCTCCCTTCTTCTGCGGTGGCCATTAGCTCGGAGCAAGTCAGTCAAGTGTAGGATATGCGTACCGACGCCGAACCGTCGTCCATCCGGATTTCGGGTCGTGTTGTGGTCTCTCCTCGTTCTCCAGTGGTCCCGCAGCCGGTGCGCCAGCGGCGTGGCCACCATCTGTCTGTGGTTGGAAGTGAGCGATCAAGGCCACCCTGGCAGACAGTAGCAGGATCACGCACGCTTGGTGTGCCGGGCTGAGGGTTGGACCCAGTCGGTGACGATGGCTGGCAGGTCGCAGTTTCGTTCGGGATCCGGGGCAGCTCATACGGCAATAGAGTGCCATTGGGCGTTCCGATGCTGTTGCTGGCGCGACGTGCCATCTTCGCCACCTGGAGTTCACAACGAGCGTTCAACATGACCTTGATAATCTCTAAGGCCTCGTCCAAGCAACTAGAGTGTCGCCTCATTGTTAGCACGGCGGCGGCGGCGGATCCGGATCCATGGTGGACTCACGACAGAGCGGTCTCAATTTGCTGAACGACCATTTCAGGTGGAAGGTCTGGAAGGGTTGAAGGTACAACATGTTCCATGAACGCATGAGCGTATAGCAAGGCTGTGTCGTTTTCCATTTGTGTCGACGTCGGAAGGCCTGAGGGGTAAGGATGAGCGTTTTGAGGAGTGGGTTGTACCAGAGAGGTGAGCGCACTGATTTCTTATAGCTGGACACGATATCTCTCGGGTGGCAAATTGCCATGTGAGCAGTATGACTGCGAGTGTGGTCGGGGGAAGGAGGCAAAATTAGAACGTGGCGACGATTGCAACCGTCCCGCAGGATACCGAGCGCAGTGTCGCGAGACAAGTTTGGCTCAGATTCAGAACGCAGATCGTGTTTGAGGCGACGGAGATCGTGTTGCGTCCGCGAGCACCGTTGGCGTGTACGTGTCTTCTTCAGAGGCGGGTTGTAGTACCGAGACGCCTCTGGTATAGCGGTTCATGACGACTGCGCGAAACATGTAGGTGACTTACTCGACACTGTCGACTACGCTGATTTCGCGAGTCTCTGCGTGATCAGGTCAAACATTGTCATTATCCTGCACTCCGGATATTCGCTGAAGGAGATGCGAGTCGTGCCACAGGCGGCGATAGCCACTCCTCTGGATGAGGTGAGGCTTGGTCAGAAGGGCGATCGCGCGTTATTGCAGGCTACGCTGTTCGTTCTTGTTCTGGTTAACGCATGTTAGCTCGCTTTTGATCTAAGCGCATGTGGACGCACATGTTACTTGTCCGCAGGACGCGCCTCATTCGAATGTTGCTGTGGCGCGAGGTTGGTTCGTTCAGCATCCTCGACGCGTTGTCCACCACGGCGTAGTTCCAAGGCTGGGGAGGAGATGAGGTTGCCAGGACGTCAGGTTCATGGAAGAGTCCTCACTTCGTTGAAGGTAGTAGTTCGGAACAGGGCGTAAAAGCCAGGGCGTGTATGTGGTTTTGACTGGACGTTTTCCGCCTTTGCGTGGCTTTCCCCCAGAATCTGCGACTTCCGGTTTCTTGTCTTTCTTCATGACGAGCACAACTGGAACATCTGTCGAAGGCGAAAGAACAGCGCGGAAGGGCAGGGGGCGAGAGCGCGGTTGAAGTCGTGTGGGAGGCTGGTCGGAGTCGTGACACGTCGTCCTTCAGCGTACTTGCCAGGTGGGTCCAGGTGGGTCCGTGCCTCGCTTTTGTGGCTGTGGCCGACGCACACGTACTTTCAAGCATCCCGGACAGGCGGGGGCGCCAGCATAATACAGAAGCTAGAAAGGACAATTAAAGCATTGCCGTCTGGCGTGAGCCGCGGTCTAAGCGGTCAATATGGCGCGTTGCCACAAAGATCCGAACGGGTACGCTCCAAGTCGTCAGTGCCCTGATTGAAACACATATTAGAGGCAGTGAGGCGAGCATAATTGTACGCATAGAAGGTAGACTCACAAGCTCACCGAACTTAGTTCCATGCCGAGCACCCTCTCGCGTTCAGGAGGAGACCAATCACAAACCAATCGTCACTCAGGTCGCCTGAGTGCAGGAAGGAAAGATTAGGGATCAAGTCAGCGTTGAATGCAGTTATGCTATCTCACCTTTGTTATGTTCTCGACCTCTCCGCCGTCTACACGATGTAGATCATGTGTCTCTGGCTTCGCAACTTCAAGGCGCAGATCGTTGACACTGACAACAATCGGAGACGACTAGTAACGAACAGACCAGCTCGATCAAATACAGAACTTGCGGAGCACCGCACATGCGAAAGGGATTGTCTGTAGCCCAGTAAGAAAACTGTAGTATGTCTGAGGTCAACGGCGAGTTCGAGTCATGGCGGTTTGGGTCGAGAAGCTGTTAAGCGCCGACTATCCCGGCAATCGGCGCTCGGCACGTATCTCCGAACTTTGACTCTTGACCACCAACTCCCACCGTCCTTAGATTCTCAGCCAACGAAACATGTCCAAGAAGGTGCTTGTGCTCCATGGGTACGTACTCTGAGTCCCTCAGCACAAGAATACCTCACTTCATCTGACTCGGATTACCTAGATACGCCCAAAACGGGCTGATATTCAGCAAGAGAGTAAGCTCCGGCGACTCAATTTGTGCGACATGTCTTTGACTCATTCGCGACAGATGGCAGCGCTACGCAAAGCATGCGGAAAGGAGATCGAACTAGGTATGTCTGCTCTACCACGAGCAGGATCCTCTCCTATGACTCATGTGGCCGCAGTTTTCGTGGATGCTCCTCATGTTTTGACGCCAGCCGACCTTGCCGCGGCTTTCAACAAGTCGGAGGAGTCGTCACTCAACGACCTGGGAGCACCAGAGGCCTCGACTGACTCCGATCCTGCGCTTGCTCCTCGGGGCTGGTGGAAGACTGACGCGAGCCGCACCAAGGCCATTGGACTGGAAGACTCAATCCTGTATCTCCGAGATATTCTGAGCAAGGACCACTATGACGGGATCTTCGGCTTTAGGTTGGCTTCAGGATGTCGCCCGGATACTTATGCTCATACTGACGCACATCCTTCTCGTGTTCGTCAAGCCAGGGTGCGGGTATGGCCGCGATCATGGCAGCGTTAGTGAGCATATTTTCAGCGCACGCATACTCGACGTCTTCTCACGATGCAGCAGCTCGAGAAGCCGGATGTCTTCCCACCCTTGCTAGTTGACGGAAAGCCGCCGCATCCTCCATTGTGAGTGGCAGGCTTCTTTCCACAGCGTATCCTAACTAAGTGCCATCTCCTAGCACATTTTGCATATCTGCCGCTGGATTTCGACAGGATAGTCCGCTATGCGACTCTATCTTCCTCCCAAGCTACTCGACGCCGACTCTCCATATAATCGGACGCGCAGATACTCTTGTTCCCGCGGAATATTCGCAGAAGCTTGTAGACGTCTCCGCGAACAAGCGCGTCGAGTACCACGACGGGAGTAAGTGATGGTTCCCTAACAAGTGCTGAAGCGCGGATCTGACCTGTTACGTTGAACAGGCCATTTCGTGCCCTCGAAAGCGAGCTGGCGCAACTTCCTCAAGGCGTACATGAAGGACCCTCTGGGAGACATCCCACCGCCGGCGCCCGCCACGGCATCACAACCTGCCTCTGGAGCAGCGACGCCCGTGACGCCGTCATCTTGATAGGAACTTGCAAGCGACAGGCGGAGACTGGAGACGTGTATAGAGGTGAGAGAAGTCGTCGCCAGAGCACTGCGTTCGCTGAGATGCTCTGCATCACAGATAGAGTTCAAACCATAGATCGCGGACGAGTCGTCTTCTGGCCATGCTACCGTTGTATTTCGCACAAAACCGCGTAGACGACAAGAAGATAATAGTAACTTCCGTTCCCTGAGGATATCAGGGGCGAATCGAGGTACTGTTCCGCAGTGGAGATACTGCGTTCGTGCGGAGTTGGGTACGCCCAGAGATTAAGGTGCGTTAAGCCTGTCCATAAATATAACCGTTTGACAGCCAGCGGGCTCTGGTGCTCCGTTGCCACGGGAAATTTTGCGCCAACACGTTTCAATTGCGAGAGGCGAGTCGTGAGGTGAGCCGCTACCTCTCCGTCCGTCCTCTTCTCGCCCTACGCATGCTTCAGTGTTGCCATCCTTGCGTTTCGCGCAGAACGACCCGCTAGAAGCTTGCATGGGCCCGCCTCTAACAGGAGAGACTAACGCAGACCTCGAAGACCTCGCCGGCGACATCCATGGCACATGCGCGACTACCTGGCAGTTCGTTCTCCCCGGTTATCCGAGCCAGACTCGTAGCCCGCAGAAACGATGGTGCGTGGCTTACACTCGCAGGTACTCCGATGCCTGTATGCCTTCTCATTTTCCAGGTTACGTCTATATCCCTACGTTTCGAGCCCGGACAAGCCACCAACGCCGTCCAAGCCGGTATCTATGTCTCGCCGGGCTTGTCAGCGGCGGAGAAGCTGGAAATAACTGTGAGTATCCTCACATGCAGAGTCGCAGCAAGAGGCGACTGAGCCTGCTGTAGGATCCTACATGTCATCGAGCTGCAACATCTCTGTGGCGTCCAGCCTTTACACTCCCCGCCTTCGCTGTCGCCTTCACCGTTTTCTCGCCCCGAGTGCCGCAAGCCCGAGGCCAACGTAGCGTCGCCGCTGTCTCCCCATCTATAACCCTTGAGACGATGATGTCTTCCGTTCTGTCTGCAGCCTCGCAGGCCGCCCCCCGATGACGCCGATGGACGATGGAGCGACAGAGGCGTCGTTCTCGCCGCACCTCCTCCCCATCTCTTCAACTTGGCGAGCGTAGGTCTCTGGTATAAAACCCCTGTGAGTCTGCCCTTCTTCCTCATCGACCCGACTCACAGCTCAGCCATATCCGCCTACCGATACCTAACCATCCAACACCTCATATACACCGTCTATCCACCATGTCGCAAAGTACGTGGGCCGAAGGTCTCCCTGTCTCCCTTTTCACTCATAACGTACCGACAGCCGTATCCTTCGTCACGCAACTCAACAACTATAAGTCTGCTATAGTATCTGCGGACATTCCCCGAGCTAATGTTTTTACTCCACGGTCAGACCTGCAGAGCCCCGAGGGGGGCCGTGACCTCAGTCGGCTCTCCTGGCGCGACACGCCGCCAGGAACACAGCAGGGGTGGGTGTCTGTCTGCGTCAGTAAGTGATAATGTTGCGCTCTACTGGTGATTATGTTGCTAAATTCTGCGGTTGTCAGTCAGCGGTGTGGAGAAGGCGTCGGGCGATGGTCACTCGAAGGTCGCTGCCAGGAACGCTGCTACTGAGAAGCTCTTGAGGCAGTGGGGTGTGATAGCATGAGCATCCGGAATAGACGTTGGCGGCTCGGGGTTTGACTTCTTCCTAACAGACTAGTTCCGAGTGTTTTCTTGTCATCGTGTACTTTGTCCGCTACCACCTGTACTTGTATCTGCTATAGTATCTATACCGTCAACTGGTGTGAGAAGGGATGCCAGCCTTTACATAATCCAGGAATCAGTACGCCAAGCTATCTGCTGTTTATGCTATCGGCCTGGACTCTCATAGACGTCCTGCATATCAACTGAGAATAGTTCCAGCACGACTCGACCGTTACGAACTTGTTGCCGGTGCCAGTCACTGCTGGCACGGTTCAAGCAAACTGCAGTCAGAGAGCTATGCCACTGTCCGAGCGCAACAGATCCAAAGCGTACTGGTTGACTTCGCATGAACAATTGCCGTGCGCGGATGGACCTCCAAAGGATAGCAAGACGATAACCTCGACGACGACTCGAGACTGAGAAGCGAGCCCGGCATTTCCCGCCCGCTCCTCTGGGCAGCAGACGCCCGCAGTGAACATTGATCTCATGCCTCCATCTCCACGAGCACTGTCTCTTCCCCTGACATCCGCAACCGGCATGCTCTACTGTTACGACCAGCTTTACGCTTGCTGGGGCTATGAGTACGCGGATAAGCCGTCTTGAAACGACGTGCGATGGATCACACTGCCCTGGGCCCCTCACCTCAAATACCGTCCCGCGATGCGCATCGCGCGTAGTCATATGAATTCGGAGTGTTTGTTCACGAATCCACTTTTGGAACAATCTACGACCATTTCGGAGATGCAGGAGGAGACGCAGCGCGAAATGCGTTTGTTTTATATGCACGGTAAGTTCCTCAACATCCGCCCTTGCGTTGTCTTCTCCCTTCTACACCATTCTACCAACAAGAACGAGTTGGCATGGTTCTTGCCCGTTCGTTGCTCAGTTGCTGTCCCACTGTGTACACGATGTGTCCGGCGGGTTTTGAATGATCATGCGTATCGATGCATTGTCGTCTCTTCGAGCTGTGGCTGTCCTTCAGCCAGTGTACGTGCACTCTTTGGCCCGTACGCGCATCTCTGATACAATCTCGTCGTCAATAGACGGTACTTTGGTGATTATGCGTACGGACGCTCCAAGGACCGCTACACCAATCACTTGTGCGACTGCGTCTTTCGGCCTAACAATCCGCCGAGCATGGAACCCAGTCCAGAGACTGTTCGCTGACGTTCATGGTTCTTCTTCAGCTTGTTCGCTTTCTTGTGTACAACCTCATTCCAGTTCCCCGCGCCATCGTCATCTCTGGGCTGTGAGTTTGCGGAGTCAGCGGACTCGGACACTTTTCGGTACACTACAAGCGACAGTCTTACCGCGCCCCCGTTGCCCTCAGTGGACTGTACCCCGCGGTGCGTCACTGGAGTGCCCGTCTGATGCAAAGAAAAACTGAGTATGTGTAGTCTAGAGCGTCTATGAGACAGTACTCACCGCGTCCTTCTTGCTCGCATCGGACGCGGACCCCGCCAGCGTCGCCTCAGAAGGATGGATGGTGCTTGAGGTATCACCTGGCGGAGTACTACCTCCAGCCTCGTTCCCCGCGGTGTTGTCGCCGCTTGTCTACTTCAACTTGGTGAGTAGAACGTTCCTTAACACGTGCACCATAGTTCTTACCACCTCTTGTTTCAGAACGCCCTCTTCGGGTGTCATTTGGTCTGCGTGGGCGGCCGCGGCCTTGTTCAAGCAATATGGAATCAGATGTTTCTAGCAAGCGATCTTACTGCTGGCGACACTTACCTCTCGAGCCCTCTCAGCGAGAAGCTGCGCCCACATCATAGGATTCTTGAATGTCTGACAACAAGTGAGCGAAGGCATACGTCCTCCAGGTCTCTCACGTACTCACATTATATTCTTCCTTGCACTTGCGAAGATAACCTCTGCGAGACCTACACGCCTCGCCCCACTCGGCCAATCTGGATTCGATCGTGTCTTGCAGCTGAATCCACACGCTCTCTTCGATGGTGAATCCTCTGTCGTTCTGGCGGACGCGATGTACGTCTTTCCAGCCCCATCTACTGGCTACCTGGCCGTCGGATGCGAACGGAATGGCGACAAGCCATATGTTGCGCGCCTGCCACTCTGGATCCGTGTGCACATGTGAGTCTTCTGGGCGAATCTCGCAGTGCGGAGACACAGGGACAGCGAAGTGGTTCTTGAGGATATCGGGGAGAGAGTCGTGCGTGTGGAGGCCTTCGTAGGAAGCCATCATCACATACCGCACGTATCCTTCGGACACGATCTCCCAGACGATCGCAGACCTCTCCTTGCCACGTGTGCTGCCTCCCATTGACGAGGGACCTGTGCTTTGGCGTCGTGACCGGATGCGGTTGCCCAAGAGACTGTCTACAGGAAGATGGATGGACTCGTTGAGCATCACGATATCGCCCACCTCCCAGACATAATTGTCGGGGTCGACCTTGAAAGGCGTTCTGCTCGGATACCTGCACCGTTCGCATGCTGGGTCACGGATAGGCCTGGGAGTTTCAGCGTGGAGTTGTGTAGTGGCCGTAACACTGGCAGACGACAGCGAGGAGGCAGGCATCTCAGAGCGAGTACTATGGATAGATGCGTCGACATGTCCGGCAGGTACTGTGACATATATACACGGCCCTTTTGTCTTGACTTAGGGCTGTGAACGTCCCATACGGTCCGCTGTGTAGCTTGTGGTCGATTCACCGCTCATGTCGTTCTTCTATCAGCGCTCTCACCCACGGTCGGCGCCTGTCACCCACGTACCATAACAAGCGTCAATAGCTGATAGCAGTCGACCAGTCACTGCTCGCATCTCCCAAGCATCTCCTCCTTGTCCTTGTCCTCGTCCACGTCCTCGTCCTCCTCAGCTGTTGTCCTCCGCTTGTCTTTCCTCCAGCCACGCTCTGCGGCCCCTGCTTCGGCCAATCTGAAGTTATCTACTCCAGCTCTTCGCTCTCTCTTGGCACCGTCATCTACGTGCCGCAGTCAGACGCGCCATCACCAACCGTTCTACATACGCCACTCCTCGCCATGGTTCGGCCACTGATCCCTCTGCCTAGTCACTATGCGGTAATCCGCATCGATTCAGAAGGCATGGTCAGGGATCTAGGACTGGAGGACGCCCAGACGCTGCGCGAGGTCAGAAGTATGTCGAAGAAGAAATATCTGGTGTTCCTACAATGGGTGAGTACTTTCAAGAGCCCTGTGGCCGTGCCACTGATATTCTTCTTCTATTCTAGCCTGAAGAACTTCCCATGCCGGACATGAGATGGTGTCGGTACGAGGTCGCTCCCATAGGGACCACGCTCCGCCCCCCGGACGAGACCCGAGGCATCTCTTCCGACATGGTCATCCCAATCGCTCCCAACCAGCACTGCACCGGAGAACGGCGCCCCGTGAACCCTACTCCCTCCTTTCCGTTCTCGAACTGCTATCATTGGATCATGAACAGCGTGACCGTGCGCGTGCGCGTGCACCAGGACGGTGTCGAGCACGACCGTGCCATCAAGTTGCCCCCTGCCGAGCGCTACGCCCTGAACAAGGGTTTCTCTCCGGATTGTCAGCGCATCGGCAAGTTCCTTCGTGATAAACACGGCTCGTCGTCAGCAAGGAATGATGGGACGGAACCCTCCGACCCCATCAAGGCTTCTTCCACCTGCGGGGACGACACTCAGAAACCGGGACTCATCGATGCGAAACCATCGTTGCAGGGCGGAGGTCGCATCGACGTCCTGACTGACACATACCTCCGGCTTGTTACACAACGAGGCCTGCGCAGATCGGGTCCTCCTAGCCAGAGTGATGCGTCTGTACGGAGTCCCAACCACTCGTCCGAGGACGTACTATCGGGCTCCCGCGAAGCGCAGAAGCAGTCGACTGTGACTCCAATGACGTCCAGAGACTCGGGGGTGGATGTCTTCGGTTGGGACCCTGATCCCAACACTGCTAAGCTCCCTCTGGTTGATGCCTGGCTCGACATCGACAAACATCTCACAGAAGACGACATTCCGAGCCCTCTAGAGCTTCAGAAGGAGATTGAGGAGATCACTGCGTAAGTCGTCTCGTCTACCTGCATTGACGGAGCCTCATATGAATTGATGCCCAGGATCGTCGCACGAGGGCTTGCGAGGTTTGCGTCGACTCAGAAGACCTTCGAGCAGATCAAGGAGGAGCACCCGGTCAGTGACACCGAGCCGCCTGTGGGGCCTGGGGAACTTGAAGAGACCGACTGCTGCGTGGAGACACTCAATGGTCTCTGGCGAGAACTCCGAGCCCAGTATGTCAACTCGTCTTCTTCATGCGATCCTCCCTTTCCGGAGCTTGTAGTTCCTGCCTCGGCAGATCTCGACGACGTGGTATCGATGTCGCCGCCTCCGCCGAGGATGGCACGGTCATCCCGCCATCTTCTCTTCGCAGAGAAGACGCCGTCCCACTTCACACTAATGTGCTGGAGGGACTCGATACTCCCCCACCAGTAGTCATGACCGGCAACGGTCTCGAACAGCCCCCAGCATGTGGTTCAAGCTCTGAGGTACCTGCACGGCGCCTGCCATCATCGCCTGCTCGCTCTCTGAAAACCCGATTCATCGAACACACTCCTTGTCCTGCGGCTCCCGCCGCCATCTCGTCTTCGAAGAAACACCCGGTCATACTACGGGCCGTCGCTCTGCAGTCCTCCGAGTCCACACCCTTACGCAGCATCACAAATGTCCCACAGCTACAACCTCCGCCGTCACGTCGTACGTGTCCTTTGTATGCTGCTGTAGAGTGCGCTCACCGCTGAGTTGACAGGCCGTAACCGCGCTTCTACAGTGTATCACCGGCTGCGCGCAAAGTTCGTGAACTTCTTGCACCCCGGTCGGGTTGGTGAGGTACATTGAACACCTCAAGATCCAGAGGTACGAGGCGTCAGGGCAACATGTGCGCACAGTACGCTAAACTCATTTTGCGGCTCTCCAGCTTTGTGTCTCATGACTCTAATCTCTGGCATTTGGCAAGGCTTGCAGCGCTGTTCAAGTTGTCGCCGGGCATGCATTGTAGCCTTGGCGACCTGTGCCACCGCCGACCAGATGTATTGTTACTGAATTATCTGTATCGTTATTGTCTGCTATCTGATGTTATTGAATGACACCCACGAGGGACAGATCACCTCGCTCGACAAGTCAGTCTCTCCAGTCCAGTCCCCTGCCACGATATGCCTTCGGCCTCCAGATGTCATATCGCGCTCTCCATCACGCGACAAGAAGATGATATCGACTTCCGTTCTCTGAGAGGATGCATGGCGGGTCGAGGAGCGCGTTCACCGACGACCGGCGCCGGTCACCCACGAAGCATGACAAGTATCAACACGTTACATGGCCGTGCCGTTCGATCTCTTTCCAACTCCTCCAACTCCTCTCTCCTCCCATCCCCTGTCCTCCGACCTATCTTCCAGCAGATATCCTGTGCGGCGTTCTGTCAACTAGGACCTCAGATCCTCGAAACTCTCCGTACGCTGCGTGCCGCTACGCGCCACTTCGCAGGATGGTTCGAGCCGTAGCACCTCTACCTGGCCACTACGCCGTCATACGTATGGATCCCGAAACCATGCTGAAGGATCTCGGGCTTGACGATGCTGCTACTCTCAATGAGGTCCGACAGATGTCGGTCAAGAAATACCTGGTGTATCTCAACTGGGTACGCGGCACGCCTTTGGCTTTTGTTGCTCGTCAGCGTTGCTGACTCGGATGCAATACTTACACAGCCAGAGGAGCTCCCCATGCCAGACGTGAGGTGGTGTCGCTACGATGTCGCTCCAATAGGGACCACGCTGCGTCCCCCGGATGTGGTGAATGGTATCACTTCTGAGATGGTCATCCCGATTGCACCCAACGAGCACCTCGCGGACGAGTGTCGTCCAGTTCACCCTGACTCGTCCTTCCCATACTCGAACTGTTACCACTAGATACAGAACAGCACCTCGGTGCGCGTACGCGTCCATGAGGAGGGCGTTGAGCACGACGGCGCCATCAGACTATCCCCGGCTGAACACAGAGCAATATTGAACAGGTTTCACGCGGCGGACTTCACACACATCGCTTCTTCCCGTCCTGGAGACTTCTACGTATCCTTTGAGTCGAGAGCGCCACAGACAAACGGAGCCTCTTCCACCGTTGACATCGCCGCAACCACAGAGGAGTTGAGCCATGCCGTAGGCGTTCTCTCCAACACATATCTTCGGCTCGTCACACAGCGGCGTCTCCGAACTTCCGCTCTCCCTTTGGAGAGCGATGACGACTCGGAGTCAGTAACGCAATCCATGTCCGAGTCCTCCTTCGGAAGACCCATTCGACTCGAACAAAACGGCTTTATCGACCGTGACTCCAGCCTCTTCGATGTCGGCTGCTGCTATGGACATCTTTGGATGGGACCCTGACTTCGCTACCGCTATGATTCCCTTGGTTGATGTATGGCTGGACATTGACCAACATTTGAAGGAGCACGAGATACCGAGTCCGCTTGATCTGCAGAAGGAGATTGGTCAGGTCAGATCGTGAGTCCAATGTGTTGTCGGTCTCTCTGCGACGTACTTGTCTCACACGATCCGCAGAATCATTGAACGAGGGCTTGCAAGGCACGTTGCCTCTCAGATGACTCCTAGTCAAATCATAGAGGAACACCCGGTCAGCGATATGCAGCTGCCTGTGGAGACGAGGAGGACCTACTACTGGCCGCACACACGGGAAGCCGCCCACTGGAAAACGATAGTCGGTGGCCTCTGGCGGGACCTTCGAGACCAGTATGTCTCTCCACGATCTTCCCGAAAGTCTCCGTTGTCCGTGTCTACCTCGCAAGTTACATGCTCCGACGCAGCGGCGGCAAGATCCCTCCTTGCAATCTCGAGGATGATCTCACTACCGAAGTTGTCTCCTCTTCCTGAAGACGATGTTGTCCCGCTGTCCAAAAGAGTCCGCGATCACCTCAAGAGAGACGACAACTCTTGCCCCTAACGACGACGGCATAGAGAACAAGCCCACCACGTCTCCGTCGTACCCGGCGGCGGCGGCACCTGTACAGCGAGTTGCTCCGACTTCACCCACCCGTATACCTGTCCATCATTCCGACGCACCTCCGTCTCCCTACAGAGGCAGAAGACCACTCCGGGGCTTGGTAGCTAGCTATAGGTCTTCCAAGGCGCCCCGCAGAGCACTTTCGGACGTTACGGCATCATCGACACAGTCTGGTACGTTGTGCCCGAGCTCTGTAGTCGTCTTCGCATGCTTACCACTCGGGTAGGGACAAGCAGCAGCAGCGTGCCCACGGTCTACCGTCGCTTCCACATCAAAGCCACTGCCATGTTGCACTGGTTCTCGTGAGAGATTCTGTTCCCAGGTAATTGTGAGCCATCTGCAGTGCCCCGGCAGTCGCTCGAGCGGGACGACACTGGTAATGCATTCTCTTCAAGTACATAGCAAATTCCCCAGCAATCCGTCACAAATCGGACGTCGATGAGAGGTCGACATGCTTAGTGTTGTATTATTCCTTGTATTGTTAGCGTTTATTTATCTCACTGTTGTCTCACCATCTCCTTTGGCCCGGATTATTTGTATGCCTAGACGTTGAAGACCTCCCATCTCCGGCGCCGGCCACCGCATCACAACCTCAGTCTGCCTAAGTCGGCGGCCTCCCGCACGGACTGTTCACATGATTCACTTTCCGTTATTCCTGAGATAGCGAGGACAAGAAAGTGGGTGGACACTGGACAAAGGTGGATGATAATTACAGTACTGGGTATGGTATTACAAGGAATATCCAAGAGGACACAGATAGGACAGACATGACGACGACTCACCATGGCCTCAACGTAGCCCCACCATCCCTCACGTTCACCGAAGAAGACGGACGCCCAGCAACGTTCTTGCCAGCACGCCCGGCGGTCCTTCCGCCAAGGACATAGCTCGAGTCGCGTAAGAACTGAACCTCGGCCTGCACGAGCTGCATGCGCTGCGGCTTGAAGGGACCTGTGCGACTCAAAGACGCGCGATCCGTTACGTCGCTGCGCTGGCTCTGACTCGGGAAAACACGCTCCTTCACCGGCAGCCAGCCCTCCTCGGGGCTCGTCCAAGGATCCGATCGATGGCGCGTGCTCCCCTGGATGACCGTCTCTTGCACATACGAGTACGAGTAGGAGTGCACGACCATGTGCGGACCGCCTGCGCCAGGGCCGGAACGGCGTTGTGCAGAGCGCGGAAGTGCGCCAGGGCCTGAACGACGTTGCGGAGGGTGCGGGTCCCTGTCCCGGGGAGGTCCTCCTGTCCGGTAGCGATCCTCAACCCGTCGTCGTGTTTCCTCGATGGCTCGCCTGTGGGACAGGCTGAGGAGGGTGGCTGCAGAACGCTGTTGGTTGAGTGAGGTCGAAGCTGTTATCCGCAATACGGGGGACGGCTGTCGCGATGGCCATACCGCCGCTCTTGAGCCTCCAGGAGGACGCGGCGCAGGCGCACCGGCGGACTTGAAAAGGCTCGCATAGGAAGGCGGCGGCGTCATGGGTGTGGCATGGGCGTTAGAGGGGCGATAAGTCGGCGCAGGCTCTGAGGCAACAACAGTCCGGCTCTTAGGAGAGCGCGGCGCTACACCCTGTAGGAGGACTTTCTCGGCTTCCAACTGTTGAACTTACTATGGACTATGGACATTAGTTGCGCATTAGGCGCTATGGGCACAGCCTCTTACGATTAGATCTTAGGCTATGCTTCTTCCTTTCCTTTTAGGGTACGTTGTACGAAACCATGTGGTTACCTGGCTTCTCTTTGTTTCCAGTCCATTCCAGTGCGTTCTGCAACGCTCCGGACCTTTCTAGTTCTTTCTAGATATCTCTGGGCTGTACTAGACATGCCCTTGTGACCTCGTATTTGTCGTATCTTCATCATCCTTTGTCATCGTCTGAGTCATCCCTACTCGTTCTGACTCAGACAGCATTATGCTCTCCTTTCTGTCGCTTACTCATGCTACTCCAGACACAGTATATAAGGAGGGACTCTTGGGCTTCGTCTCCTCAGTCTTTTGCTCTACTGACTGAGGAGTAAGTACTCGCCTACCTATGCTTACTTATGCTTTACTTACAAGTACTTTGTAGCTCGTGTTGTCCACTCGTCTGCTAGGTACTTGTGTCTATGCTATCAGTCTTTTGCTCTACTGACTGAGGACTCGTGTTGTCCACTCGTCTGCTAGTCGTTGCGACTTGCCTTCACAGGTTCAGACTTCATCAGGTTATGAGCCCTGCGCTCTGACCGTTGCTAGTCGTCACTCTGCGCGCACCCTTTCTTCGACGACTCCTGCCCGTGCACTCCTCCACTAACTCCCTAGATCTTGACTGTGCCCGCCGACACTGCTACCAGGGGGACATTTCTGCGCTCGTGACGCAGCCCTGAGTGCTTTTATTAGCTAGTCATCGTATCTACTGTTGTACATCCTTTGGCGCTCTCGAGGCGTACAGGATTTCAGGCATCCCTCAGCCAGGCCGTGCACTTGCATCCGCCAGCTGTTGTATCCGGGGTGGTTAGCACCTTAGGACCGGAGGACAACTGTTCGGACCCTCCTTACGATACCACTTTTCAGTACGATACGTACCTAGTTCTTTCTGGGCACAGTTGGCAACTTCTACCCTCGGCATTGGCATACTCGGCTTGCTGGTGTTTGAGGTTCACCTGAACAGGTGTCCATCTCTCGTTGCCATCGCACGTGGCTATCTTCAAATCATCGCACTTCCTGAACCTTTCGCATCGACACGGTGGATTCTGACTCAGACGTCTACGACTGCAGTCATCTCTACCACCGGTATAACACCAGACAACAACGTGACCTCTTCTGGTCCGAAGAAGATCGGGAGTACTTCCACTGCGATCGACA